>CM033643.1:119462010-119589928 GCA_019512145.1 Engystomops pustulosus | reverse complement strand
ATTTTTATAAGCCAGCACATCTTTTTGTGCAGAAAAACTTGGCTTATTCTCGAGTATATACAGTATTTTTTTGGGAAATTACATTCTTTTGTGCCCAAAAAATACACATTAACAATAAATCAAATATTGAAAAGCTCTGGCAATACCCCATATGTGTTGGTAAACTCGATAGTACATTCAAGAGCCATTCAGAAGCAGATCTACAACATCACATTGAATAGGCTATACAATTTTTTTATTTTTTTTAAGCAATGGGGACATTTGAGGACTTATTTTTTGAAGGGTCAGATGTTCTATTCAGATGCTTTATTTTGAGGTGTCTATAGCTTATTGATGATAGTTTTTTTAACCATTTCTTGGTGGAGGACAATAAAAACAAATACTTGTTTAGAATTTTCAGATTTTTTTGTCCGCAGTGCCAAAAAAATAATAGGTAATATTTATTCTATGGTTTGCTATGACTATGATTACAAGTTGATTTTCTCAGTATACAGTACACTATATACAAAAATACTATATACAAACTAAACTGCATTTACTGAACAAACTATGGGGAGGTAATGGATAGTTTTATTGCACTGGGGGGGAAGGTGCTATCACAGTTTTTATTACTAGCAGTGTGTGAGAGACACACCTCTGCTGTGCTGCCTTCTTCCTCAATATAATCACTCCACTCCAGGGTAATAGACTGAGGAAGCCAAAGAGAAGGGGGTGGTTGGGTCAATTTTGGAAGAGGAAGTGGGGTTTCATGCATTGTTGAAGTCCCAAGAACATTTAGATATGTTCACATGACAAAATTTGATATACAAATGTGTTAAAATCTTCATTTAGGCTTTCCAATTTTGACTGACATGCCCAACATGTCCAGCAGATTCCATCAATTTATAGTTCACATTGCTTCTTTAACGTGAATGGGGAAAAATGCCCTATGGTTTCAAGGGGAGGTGGATTTTAGTAGATTTTTCACAGTGGTTTATAATAGCCTGTATTGCGATTAGCTGCTGAACCAGCTGCAGCAGGTCTTAAAAAACATTCAATCAGAACGATCTGTACACTTACTTTGTTTCTGCATAACTAAAGTAATACTGTGTATGTGCCTAAAAAAAAGTCTTGTTAGTGTCCACCTAGCTATGAGTTGCTGCCATGACATGTGTGCAACCTAAAGAAATTCAGTTTAATAAATAAGGGAAAAGTAGTTTTTAAGGAAATGCTGCATAAGTAATGGTCTCGTTTCTCATTTCATAAACCTACCTACTTTGTGTTGCTTGATCACATAAAATGAACTTAAACACATTCTCAGATTTAAAGTGGTTGCCCACTCTTTTATATATGTTGCTGATGTGCCTTTTTTCCAATAAACTTTCTGCATGAATTCCTCACCATTTTCAATATTTCTGCTTGCTGTCCTTCTATTGAAAGCCTCTATGTTTGCTTCCAGTGGATAGAAATCTGTTCATATTCATGTGATGGAAATGCAAGTTAGTATCACACAGCTTTGATTACTCGCTGTGATAATAACGGCTCGTGCATCTGCTTTTCCATAACATGATCAAGGACCCAATTTCAATCCACTGGAAGTAAATATAGAAAATGATGATGAATTTATACATAAAGTATATTGGAAAATTTTACACCTTTACTTGACACAAAAAATTATCTGCTGTAAGTGGACAACCCCTTTAATAATAATCACAGAATGTTCAACAAGTGATTAAGCATTCCTGCTACTTAACTGCTGTCTGAAAACTCTTCTTGTTTTTTTGTTTACATATCTGAACACTGATGAATAGGAGAGGGCTGAAGCAGGAGAGTTAAGACTCATCCTGCTCACCCCCCTACCCTCTTCCTGAGTCTGTCAGTGGGACAGACTTTGACAAAAAGAGGCACAGTGGGAGACGCCATGAGAACAGTCTGACGGAGTAAGAAACAGGAAGCTGTGTATATATGTATGTAAAGGGCAGCATGGAGAGAACAGGGAAAGGCTGAAGCTCTCAAAGGAGGCAAAGGTACAGGTACATATACAAGCAGAGACATGTCTAATGGAAGAGATTTATTGAAAATAAATAAGAAAATGTTAATTCACTACATAGGAATGAAAACAAAGTAACAAACCTGTTTATCTGGATGTTTGTTTACTGCAGACAAGATAATGGCATAACAGCCGGAGCATTCTGCCAAAGCCATGCAACAATCATGGTAGAGAGAAAGTTTGCTTAAAGAAAAACAACCAAAAACATTAGTGATTAATGTATGTACAGCCCTTTCTATAAGGAGAGAATTATGTGAATTCACATTTTCAACATACAGGCGGTCCCCTACTTAAAGGAAACCTACCACTTCAAGTGGCAGGTTTCCGATGGCAATACCGAGCACCAGCTCAGGGTGAGCTGGTGCCGGAGCTTATTTTAGTTAGTGTTTTAAACCGCGGTATCGCGGTTTAAAACACTTTTTAAACTTTCATATTCATGTGATGGAAATGCAAGTTAGTATCACACAGCTTTGATTACTCGCTGTGATAATAACGGCTCGTGCATCTGCTTTTCCATCACATGATCAAGGACCCAATTTCAATCCACTGGAAGTAAATATAGAAAATGATGATGAATTTATACATAAAGTATATTGGAAAATTTTACAACTTTACTTGGCACAAAAAATTATCTGCTGTAAGTGGACAACCCCTTTAATAATAATCACAGAATGTTCATCAAGTGATTAAGCATTCCTGCTACTTAACTGCTGTCTGAAAACTCTTCTTGGTTTTTTGTTTACATATCTGAACACTGATGAATAGGAGAGGGCTGAAGCAGGAGAGTTAAGACTCACCCTGCTCACCCCCCTACCCTCTTCCTGAGTCTGTCAGTGGGACAGACTTTGACAGAAAGAGGCACAGTGGGAGACGCCATGAGAACAGTCTGATGGAGTAAGAAACAGGAAGCAGTGTATATATGTATGTAAAGGACAGCATGGAGAGAACAGGGAAAGGCTGAAGCTCTCAAAGGAGGCAAAGGTACAGGTACATATACAAGCAGAGACATGTCTAATGGAAGAGATTTATTGAAAATAAATAAGAAAATGTTAATTCACTAAATAGGAATGAAAACAAAGTAACAAACCTGTTTATCTGGATGTTTGTTTAGTGCAGACAAGATAATGGCATAACAGCCGGAGCATTCTGCCAAAGCCATGCAACAATCATGGTAGAGAGAAAGTTTGCTTAAAGAAAAACAACCAAAAACATTAGTGATTAATGTATGTACAGCCCTTTCTATAAGGAGAGAATTATGTGAATTCACATTTTCAACATACAGGCGGTCCCCTACTTAAGAACACTCGACTTACATACGACCCCTAGTTACAAACGGACCTCTGGATATTGGTAATTTATTGTGCTTTAGTCCTCGGCTACAATACCTCTGGATATTGGTAATTTATTGTGCTTTAGTCCTAGGCTACAATGATCAGTTGTAACAGTTATCAAAGGTGTCTGTAATGAAGCTTTAGTGTTAATCCTGATTCTCATGAGAACCCAACATTTTTAAAATCCAATTGTCATAGAGACCAAAAAAAATCTGGCTGGGATTACAATGATAAAATATACAGTTCCGACTTACATACAAATTCAACTTAAGAACACACCTACAGACCCTATCTTGTATGTAACCCGGGGACTGCCTGTATATATATATATATATATATATATATATATATATATATATATATATATAGTAAAAAGCAGACAGCACTCCAAGAGGATCAAGCCAGAACCTTTGGGGCGCTACACCCCTCCTTATTAGGAGTCTATAAGATTGTGCTGACTTTGACTTTACTTCATCTATATACTGTATATACACTCACCGGCCACTTTATTAGGTACACCTGTCCAACTGCTCGTTAACACTTAATTTCTAATCAGCCAATCACATGGCGGCAACTCAGTGCATTTAGGCATGTAGACATGGTCAAGACAATCTCCTGCAGTTCAAACCGAGCATCAGTATGGGGAAGAAAGGTGATTTGAGTGCCTTTGAACGTGGCATGGTTGTTGGTGCCAGAAGGGCTAGTCTGAGTATTTCAGAAACTGCTGATCTACTGGGATTTTCACGCACAACCATCTCTAGGGTTTACAGAGAATGGTCCGAAAAAGAAAAAACATCCAGTGAGCGGCAGTTCTGTGGGCGGAAATGCCTTGTTGATGCCAGAGGTCAGAGGAGAATGGGCAGACTGGTTCGAGCTGATAGAAAGGCAACAGTGACTCAAATCGCCACCCGTTACAACCAAGGTAGGCAGAAGAGCATCTCTGAATGCATAGTACGTCGTACTTTGAGGCAGATGGGCTACAACAGCAGAAGACCACACCGGGTGCCACTCCTTTGAGCTAAGAACAGGAAACTGAGGCTACAATTTGCACAAGCTCATCGAAATTGGACAGTAGAAGATTGGAAAAACGTTGCCTGGTCTGATGAGTCTCGATTTCTGCTGCAACATTCGGATGGTAGGGTCAGAATTTGGCGTCAACAACATGAAAGCATGGATCCATCCTGCCTTGTATCAACGGTTCAGGCTGGTGGTGGTGGTGTCATGGTGTGGGGAATATTTTCTTGGCACTCTTTGGGCCCCTTGGTACCAATTGAGCATCGTTGCAATGCCACAGCCTACCTGAGTATTGTTGCTGACCATGTCCATCCCTTTATGACCACAATGTACCCAACATCTGATGGCTACTTTCAGCAGGATAATGCGCCATGTCATAAAGCTGGAATCATCTCAGACTGGTTTCTTGAACATGACAATGAGGTCACTGTACTCAAATGGCCTCCACAGTCACCAGATCTCAATCATCTTTGGGATGTGGTGGAACGGGAGATTCGCATCATGGATGTGCAGCCAACAAATCTGCGGCAACTGTGTGATGCCATCATGTCAACATGGACCAAACTCTCTGAGGAGCTTCCAGCACCTTGTTGAATCTATGCCACGAAGAATTGAGGCAGTTCTGAAGGCAAAAGGGGGTCCAACCCGTTACTAGCATGGTGTACCTAATAAAGTGGCCGGGGAGTGTATATATATATATATATATATATATATATATATATATATATATATATTTGTAATGTGTGCAGCTTACAAGCCACTTAGAGAAGCATATGGGATGGACTGGAATTGCACAGTACTGTTTACACACAAAATTTTGGTGAGCAACTAATTTATTGCAAATACAGATGGCACACGTCAGTGCCGGGAAATGTGCTGTGCAGATGAAATAAGTGAAATCCGTAAACTAGTAAAAGAGAAAAAAAATATGTAAATATAACTCCCCAGGGTGGAGGGGGCTTGCTCTACCATGTCTCCCTATGGTCACTCATGTGTCTTCATTACATACAATTCTGGCATCACAAACACATCCACATGAGTGAATAGGTCACTGCCCTCAACAAGGTCAACATCATCCTCCCTTGCTGCTTTCATCACTTCTATAATCTGGTTGTTTTCTAGATACTCTGTCCCTGTCTACTTTACCTCTGTTGTAGGCAGTCCTATTTTTATTAACATTATCATCACATGATTAGACTGGTCACTGTTAGTAATATATTGACACGATTTGACAGTGAGTGGTATACTCCTCTTCTGATGTCATTCCCATGGTCTGTGAAGCTATTTCTTATTAGCTTCAGGTATTAGACACTTCATACAAGCAGATCCCTACCAATATGATATTACTACTATATAGGTCACTGCCTCACACAGAATCAGCACACTCCTCTCCTGCTGTCTATATATTTCTGATGTTGCTGGTCATGTGATATCCTAGAGTACATCATAGTTACAGTGTTTTGCATAGTCGTGTCTTTACAAACATGATACAATGGGGCACATTTATTAAGGGTCCGTCTGACGCATTTCCGGTTTCCCAAATATTTCCGATTTGCCCTGAATTGCCCCAGGGTTTTTGGCACACGCGATCGGATTTTGGTGATCAGGGGCGTGGCCATCGGACAACCTGACTGATTCGGACCAACCATGGAATTTAAAATTCTAATTGTGTCACAAGATCAGCACTCACATACACCGGGAAAAAGATGGTGAACTCCGGCGGACCTGAGCAGGGAAGCGACACATGCAGTAAATCGGGCGCACGCTGTAAGTTAATTGTGGCAGCTCCGAATCCTTGTCGGACCTTCCGGATCGGCGGACACAACAGGTCGGGTAAGTGAATGTGCCCCAATAACTTTAAGAGGGTATCCATACATCGCTACCACTAATAAATGGAGTCATCACGCCTTACTGTTACTGTCTTAGCTGGAAAAGATCTTACGTCCATATTGATAAAATTTTTACCACTTATTACTGAGACAGATTTGGAATATTAGTAGAAATATCTCTATTTTACATTGATGTATTGTAACCAGTGAAAGAAGAATCTGGTTATACAGGCGGTCCCCTACTTAAGAACACTCGACTTACATACGACCCCTAGTTACAAACGGACCTCTGGATATTGGTAATTTATTGTGCTTCAGTCCTAGGCTACAATAAGCAGCTGTAACAGTTCTATCAAAGGTGTCTGTAATGAAGATTTATTGTTAATCCTGATTCTTATGACAACCCAATATTTTTAAAATCCAATTGTCACAGAGAGCAAAAAAGTTCTGGCTGGGATTACAATTATAAAATATACAGTTCCGACTTACATACAAATTCAACTTAAGAACAAACCTACAGACCCTATCTTGTATGTAACCTGGGGACTGCCTGCACACAGATATTTAAGGATATTCTCACGTCAAAGACCAATTTTTAGCAGCAGGTTGTGTTCCAGTCTTAATGACAGACCTGGCAGTAGCACGCTCCACACATTTACAGCTCTGCCGTGTTTATATTCAGCTAATTCTAGAATTGAGACAACAATCTCGTCCTTCCTTTTACCCGACCAGCTAATGGCCGAAGAGTTACATAACATAGATGATTACTGTAGACACGCAGAAGGAACAAACAGCTGCCAGGGCGAGGACCGGGACCATCTGGAGAGCTGCCAGTCAAGGTGGTATATGTACCGGCACACTGCCCTCTATACCATTGCAACCTTGCTACTTAGTATCTGTCATTACAGCTGGCCAGAACATTTCAGAACCATGGATAGTACACAACCAGAAGATCTTTCATGCTGGGGTCTCATGAAATATACTATGCATCATGCTAGATACAGTGACATATACAGGGAAACACACATGTACAGGGCTGGTGTCAGCACTGGGCATACCTGGGCAAGTGCCAGGGCCCAAAGCTGCTGGGGGGCCCACATAAGGCTGTATAAGGAATCCATGGGGGTGAGGTGGGGCTTTATCTAATAAATCCATATGATGTGTGTGGGGCTTATATAAAATAACCAAGAGGCTGCTCTGTATAAAATAACCATGATGGGGCTGTTTGGTCTGATAAACTAGGGAATATTTTAGGGAAGGAGACTGTTTTGATTTCGGAATTTTTAATGCTGCCACCTGAGTTTACTGCAAAGGGGCCCACTGAGGCCCACCAGCCACCTGCTGGTCATTCATCCTTACAATCAGGTGTGCCTTATAATCCGGTGCGCCTTATATATGAACCTAGACGTTTTAGCATGCATTTATTGATGGTGCGCCTTATAATCCGGTGCGCCTTATAGTCCGAAAAATACGGTAAATCTACAAGGGGCTGTCAGACTACCAGAGAGACTATATTGTCATTTTGACCTATTGAACCACCCCCAGTGTATAGAAGAGTACTATTTTATAAAATGAAAATTGCATCAAAGAGTAATGTGTAACGTGCCCTCATCTCATCCGTAATGAAAAATTAAACAATTTTCCAATATACTTTCTGTATCAATTCCTCACAGTTTTCTAGATCTCCAAGATCTTACTTCCTGTGGATAGAAATCTGTCGGTGACCTACGGCTCGTTACTGTAATCAGAGCTGTTTGTTATAACGAGCCGTGCACCCAGATGTGAAGCTGAACTTTCTGCTGCCTGAGGTGAGGTATAGAATGCTGCCCCCTCACATCATCCAGTATTAATTTCAGGCTATTACTTTAGTACCTGGGTTCTCCATGCAGTGTCTCACACCGGTGCAGACATCTGGTTTGAAGAAACACTATATTTAAGTGTCAAGTTCTGCTTTGTAGCGAGGGTCTGCTCCTCTGATGCTCCCCCTTCTTGCTGCAGAGGTTGCTGCCTGAGGCAAGAGGCTCGACTCATGGCCAATGCACCCTTGTGTGCACCTGTGTGACATCACCTGACCATGGACCGGTGTTTATCCACAGGAATAAAGCTTCCTATAGAATGGCAGCAAGCAGAGATCTAAAAAACCATGAGGAATTGATACTTAAAATATATAGGAAAATTTTTAACTTTTCATTACACAAACAAATACACAAGATTACTGGTAGACTGATGGACTCCCCCCCACCACCACCACCAATGATGAAAGTTAAAGACCACTATACCCCTTTAGAAGGGAACATCAGGTTGTGTTTGTGCAGCCATTCCCTTTACTACTATGGGGCTGCCAAGGACTGTACCTCTCTACCTATAAAACATCATAAAAAATGTTTAATTCTTATAGGTTGGACTTGATGGTCCTGTTTTTTTTTTCTAACCTTATATACTATGATATATAGCACCCTAAACAGAATGAATGAAGGAACGAAGGAATCAAGCATGTACAACCACACTACAACACAACAAGTACACTACTAATTTGGGGTATAATGGATTCATGTTCTTGTGATCGGCCTCTGGGACCCCTTCATGATTATGATGTTCCTATCTCTGGGCCCCATACAGAATGAATGAGGCAACCCTACATGTTCAACCAGCCACTTCATCAATCTGGGTCATAATGGATCCCGGTTTTTATTATCGGCCCATGATCAATAAGTTATCTCTTGTCCTACTTATAGGGGCTAACTTGAAATTACAGAAAACGTAAAAGTTATTCTGTAGCAGTGGAAAGGGTATATAAGGTCCACATAATTTTTCGGATCTTTGCATAATATGTCTCTGTAGTATTGTTACTAGAAGCAATAGGAGAGCTACCAGCAGATACATAACATCAATGTCTGTAAGGGATACCAACGATCGGCATCTCAAGACCTAATCAATAAGAAACTTTTATGGCTAATACAGTGGATATAACCCATAAAAGTCATGGGTTAACGACACACAAGACAAAAACTATTGCTTTTGGCCCACTATTGGTTCTTCCAGGGCCTGGGGGCATGAGGCTCTACCTCTAATCTTATATAACCTACTAATAAAAATTAACATATTCCCATACAATGGGGATGGGAAGGAGCCGCACGCCGGAGCCATTCACAAGACACTGTCCAGTACTTAATTTGTTATTGATTTTAGTACTAAACACATGGAATCAATGGCTTTCATAAAGAATCCCGACCCAGGGGAAGTATAATATTAGCACAGATGAATATGCTCGTCTCTGATAGCTTTTCAGAATGAAATCCATTGTAAATTATTCATGTGCAATAATGTCTGTCAATGAGTAAAGAAAAGCTATGGGTTTAGGTGGTGGGCGGTGGACACTACGATTTCCAGTATGGGGGGGGGGAGGATGTGGATATCAATTTGTGATCTGTAATTGTTTGCAATATACAGAATTGGGATGGAAATTTGAGACATATCAACACTGGGCTCCAATACAAAATCTGTACCAGGCCTCCCACTTATAATTTATCATATATTATACTAGTCTCCTCATAGTAGGGGACCATACTGTATAAGGGACCATAATAGGGAATATGGACAGGGGTTGGTTTCTTGGGGCAACTCCTTCAATGCTTTCTGGATGGGGACCACCAGGGTATAGTCACAGCTGGACGATGCTGGCACCTATGTAGGACATAAATGACTAGGTGGCACATAGTAAAGTCATTCGCTGGCCATATGAAGGCCCCCAAAACAAAAAGATGTTGTAGTTAGTATATCTTTACTTTGCATATTGGACAGGAGGGGAAATACAACTTCCTCCAAGACATTGATATATCCTAAATGGACATCTATTGAGGGAGTACCCTATTAACAACAGGCATCAAGATCTCTGGAAATTTTATACTCTGCTACAAGCCTTGTTCCTGCTTCTAAATACAGAGAACAATGATACTGTACAGTTTTGACTTTTAAAAGTCCTGTTCACATGCAATATAGAGTTATAAAAATTATGCAAATCAGTCTGGGGCACTCCAGCTGTGTCTCCTGAGCGCCTTGTCATTTATTCCCTCCTCCATATGATACAAGTCCCATCAGGACTGTGGCTAGGCAGGAACAGGTAAGACTTGTATCGTACAGGGGAGTAATTAAATTATAAGACAAGGCACTAAAATATATAGTTCCGACTTACATACAAACTCAACTTAAGAACAAACCTACAGACCCTATCTTGTATGTAACCCGGGGACTGCCTGTATTCAGCAAATAGATATCTATTTAAACTAAATGCTTATCAAAACAATGTACATGTGAAGACAAGGTAAATTCTGAATCAGCCACTTTATAGCACATTATATAAAAATAATATTACAAAAAAAGAAGGGATAGAAACATTATGTAGGAAACTGTGATTTGCCATAATATATGGTAATATATTGCAGAGAAACCCATGGTTTATGATAAAATGTATTGTCAATTAACAATTATGAAAACTAATGATCCATACCTTAGTATTCGAGAAACATTTGTGCATATATCTTTATCATATATATAATTCTCCAAGAGACTGCACAACTTCATGAAGGCATTAGTTGCAAGAAACTTTGGACGTGATTGGGAAAGATCCGCAAGGTTCCTTAGTGTTACGGTGAGCTGAGTGACAGTAACACGAAAACATTTTGTCAATTTTTTTTAAACAGGAACATTATACAGTTTCTATACAATAAGCATGTGACTGATGAAGTAAAATAACAATAGGCATATGGCTGATTTCTGCTGCATGGCCACTAGGAGTCCATGTGGAATGGAAAAATCCCTTTGGGGATTCACTGCTTATAAGTGAACATTTTTGATAGCTGAGCTGTGATTGGTTGAGTGGTTGCCACTTTTGCCACAGGTCATTAATATGAGCTCTGAGCTTTAATTGATTACTATAGGCAATGAGTATAGTGTATGTGTGAGGGTAATATGGATAATGATCATAGATAGGGGAGATTTATCAGAAATGTCTGAGGTAAAATGTTCCAGTTGCACCTTGAAAATAATCACCGATCACCTGTAATTTTATAAACAGCTGTGGGAAAATGAAACTTGATCTCTGATTGGTTGCTATGAGCAATGAACAGTTCTGCTCTCAGACACTTACGATAAATCTTCCACCGGACAAAGTGACAGTCGGAGACAGAGAAAAGAAGAGTCTGAGACAAAGATAGTCAGAGAAGTAAGAATGGAGAACAGAAAAAGAGACAGTCGCGCTGACAGGTAGTCAAAGACAGACATAGTCAGAGACAGACAAAGACAGTCAGAGACAGCAGTCAAAAACAAGGCATTCAGAGAAAACCAGAATCAGTGACAGTCAGCAACAGATGATATAGTCAGAGACGACAGAGATAGTCAGGGACAGTCAGAGGCGGAGATGGTCGGAGACCGTCACTTACAGAGTTTTACACCAGGGAGTTTACTAGATATACTTTTCCATATTATAATAGGTTGGTTAGTATGCTGAATATCTGTATGATGTACTGTAAGGGGCTCACTGGTGGCTTCGCCAGTCCACCTTGTTTCCCGTAAACTAAACTCTTTTCCCTCATATTTAACAATAATCAAATATTCGAAAAGCTCCGGCAATACCCCCATGAGGTATGTGGTGGTAAAATCGCGAGTGCATTCAAGAGCCATTCAGTACGCAGATCTTACAACATCATATTGAATAGGCTATACATTTTTTGATTTTTGATGTTACGCTCATATGGGGACATGTGAGGACTTATTTTTTTGATAAACCAGGGTCAGCTGTTCTAGTTCAGATGCTTTATTTTGAAAAGGGTGTCTACGCTTATGATGATCGGTTGTTTTAAACCATTCTTGGGGCAAAGGACCAATAAAAACAATATAACTGTTTCGAATTTCAGAATTTTTTGTCCACTTGTGCCCATAAAAATATAATAGAGTAATATTAGGAGATGAGAAGTCTTCGCGAACATACTCGTCCGAGCTTTGATGCCGTATCGCGCATTAGCGTAACTAGAAAACTGCCTCGTGCCGGATGAATAATTCGCCCTTAACCGCTCGAGAATAATGGCATCTCCCGCCGGTTTTGCTTTTGGCAGCCTAAACAGACCAAATACAAGCCAGGAAGACTGGTGCAATCCACACCAGCATGACGTGGTTACCCTTAACGTGATAGAGTGGTTGGCTGGCAGATTCAGTGCCCCTGGAATAGACTAGCCAAGCCCGCGCTGCGCGGATCATTCTGGTCTGGATTCGCCCAGACTAGGGAGAAGAGTGCTGCTGGTCAGATGAAGAAGAAGCGTTAGGGTGTTCTTATTAGAATAGTGTTAGGCAGGAGTGATTGTGATTCTACAAGAACCACAACAGCATCATTCTAGGGCTACAAAAAGTATACATATTTTTTTTTATTTGTTGTGGCTGGGGACGGTTGCTTGACCACTAGCTCGTTGCAAGCTAGGTACAATATTGTGAGGAAATTTGCTGGGGGACCTTGCTAGCCGTTGTGTTTAGTATTCCTTAGGGACACACATATCCACCTCAAACACCCAAAGTGGGACAATTATAGGGGTTTGATTATACTTAGAATTAGGCAGAGTCGGCTGATTTTTTTTTTTTACCTTTATCATTTAAAGCTCAAACTATATATTGCCAAAGCAGTTTTGTGCTTTCAAGTTGAGGCTAAAAAATAGCCATAGGAGAACCCCAAACGGCTTCTTACTTGTACGCCTAGGAAGAGCGTTATATTTTTCCTTTTGTTGTTTGCTTGTGGATGGGCTTCTGGCATCGTAGTGCCAGCGTAACCATATTGTGAGGAATTGTGCTGGTCGAGTACCTGCGAACCGTTGTGTTTAGCTCTTGTGACACCGCCTTTCTCCACCTCAAACACCGAAGGGGACAATTTATTAGGGGTTTGATTAGGAATTAGGAGAGTCTGCAGATTTTTTTTTTTTTACCTTTATTTCATTGTATAGCTCAAACTATCTTGCAAAAGCCGTGTGCTTTCGTGTAGGCTACAAAAATAGCCATAGGAAGAACCCCAAAGGCTTACGTAGGCCTTACAATAGCGTTATATTTTCCTTTTTTTTGTTTTTGATTGTGGCGGGCTTGCTGGCATTAGTTAGTGGCAGATAGTACCCATATTGTGAGGCCTTTGTTGGGGAGTCCTGCGAACCGTGTGTTTAGCTCTTAGTGAACACGCATAGCCACATAAACACCGATAGTGGGCACCAATTTTAGGGTTTGATTAGAATGTTAGGCAGAGTCTGTGATTTATTGTTTTTTTACCTTTACTTTATTTCATTTTATAGCTCAACTCATCTTGCCAAAGCAGTGTGCTTGTCAGTGTAGGCTTTACAAACAATAGCCATAGGAGAACACAACGGCCACTGCCATTCGGCCTATAATAGCGTTATATTTCCTTTTTTTGTTTGCTTGTGGGTGGGACTTGCTGGCATTAATTTGTAGTGAGTAGTACCATATTGTGAGGAATTTGCGGGATGGGAGACCTGCGACCGTTGTGTTTAGCTCTTAGTGACAGGCGATATCCACCCTCACAAACACCGACAAAGGGTGTGGACAATGAAATTTATTAGGCGTTTGTTAGAATTAGCAGAGTCTGCTTGATTTATCTTTTTTTCCCTTTATTTCATTTTATAGCTCAAAGGTCATCAGCACAGCACAAATTATCCAGTTGTTGTGATGTCAGGTAGGTTTAGAAACGAGCCGTAGCAATAGGATAGCCTCGTTTTGTTAAAAAAAAATATAAATAAATAAAGAAACAAACAAAAAAAAAACATTAAAAGTTACCACTTTAATTTGAAATGTTTAACCCGAGGTGCGTAGGGGAGTAGAGGACGAGGGCTGTGGACTGGGCGTTCCAACCTATGCCAGGAGTCAGAGGCGTGGTCCTGTGTGACGGCGGTGTTAGAGGACACCACCTGCTGATGAGGAGAGCAGGGGGAACGCCGCAGCGACAGAGCTAACACTCCAGCTAGGGTTGTCCATCATTGTCTCAAGTTACGGACTCGTGTGTGTAGTTAGGAGCACTGTTGAGGCCAGCAGAACGACCAGGAACAGTCGAACGAACGATTATAGGGGAATGTACGTGAGATTGCGGACATGCTTCTAGCCAGTTTGTGACATATCAGTCAGTTTCCCATGGCGTCCACCATGCCCGGAAATCAGCACTCTCCAGCTCCGCCACCTCAGCACTCCTTCCCCCCAGTCTTGCCACTCCCAGTCAAAATTTGGCATTTGAACGGCATACCTGAGGAACTGTTTTCTGGACCCTTCCCGCACAGTCACAAACCTCACTTGTCCGCTGTTGCTGCTGAGGCATTTTCGATGGCGGGACCAGGATTTCACACCACGTCGTCAGTCGGGGAGGTTGATGATGACTATTATGACGTAGTGTAAAGAAGGTGTAAATACGGTGATGTCAGACGTAATGAGGCAGAAGACGGTATGTCAACAGTTGGAAGTGTGGTCAAGGCAGGAAAGTCCAGGGGGAGCAGATGAGGATCGTGAGGATGTATGAGTCGGTGGCCAGACCGAGCTGGGTTGTTGATTGTAGCCGGTTGTTCCGTGAACACAGTGCTTCTTGAGAAGGAGGCTGGGGGGGAGTCCTATATTGCAGAAACACAAGGGTGGAAGAGGCAGGGGATGGGGCAGACGGAGAGCCGGGGCGAGAGCTGGTTTGCATAAAGGGCCCAAATGTTGCCCAGTAGTAGCTCCCGTGGCGAGGGCTGATTTTCAGAAGTCTGGAGGTTCTTTAAAGCTAACACCGGATGACCGATGGACTGTGGTGTGCAACCTTGCCAAACCAGGATCAGCAGGGTTCCCCACTACTAGTTTAACTGCCACCAGTATGCGCAGGCATATGAATCTTTAAAAAACCCAATCAATGGCACAAGCCGGGTCACCTCGGCGGGCAACACCAATGCTCCTCCCCGGGTCATCTGCTAGTCAGCCACCTGCCCAGGACCAAGGCCCAAAACCCTCCCGGGCGACAACCCCATCTTGCCCGGCCACGATCCTCACAGGCATCGCCACCGCGTTCCCGTCTCCATACCCCGGAGCGCTAGTAGAGCGCAAAAGAAAGTATAGCGCAGACCACCCACACGGCCCAATCCTTCTCAACGTACCAGATATCTATCTCAAGCTTGCTTCGCTGGTAGAGCTGCCTATAGGCTTGTGTGAGAGAGACACGAAGGACCCTTTGAAACTCATCGGAGGCGGCCGCCCATCGGGTATTCGGTCTCCCCAGCAGCCTACTACTATTCCGATATATTGTGCCGTCCCAGAACTGCAAAAGCACGATGTGACAGAGAACATCTGATACGTGCCGACCACGCCGTTTCTGACCAAGGTCCACCTTGACCCCGGACACACGTGGGTGACGAGTGGCTGCCCGGGGCAGGGCACTATTATATCGCCTGAAATTGCATCAGGAGGCACAACTTGGTGGAGGGCTGGGACCGAGTCTGACCCTGGGGCTGCTCATATACTATGCCGACGACTGAGGATGCGGGGCCACCCAGGGTACCAGGTCTTCAAAAGGCCTTCTATGTCCTCCTCCTCCTCCAACCCTCCTCCACCTCGATTAGTTATCCATCCTGTTGGGTCACAATGGCGCCATCGTCGGTAGCATAGGAACAGCAGCAGTGCATCGCTAAGCGGCCAGCAGGCTGGGGTAGATCAAATCTGGTGAGGCCTAGGCGCTTTCACAGGCACACGGCCCACAAGAGCTAATTTACAGGCATCACGGCGCCGACTGATCTGTGGCTTTTAGGCCACCCGCTGAACCTGAACCAAGGCATGGTTGTGTGTGACAACGGCCGTAAACTGGTGGCGGTCCGCAACTCGGCAGCCGACACATGTGCCATGCCTGGACATTGTTAAATATCATAGGGTCAGCGCTTTCCTCAAGGACATACCCCAATCGTCTGATTTGCTCACAAAGGTGCGCCGGCATCTGTGCCATCTTCAGGAGTCCCGCACAGATGCTGCCACTGTCATGGGCCAGCGGCAGCGCTGCCTCCAAACTGCCCGCCACCGGACTGTTGTGCGAGTTGCCCACGAGGTGGAGATATGGATTCAACAGTAAACATGTGCTCCAGAGTTTACCAGCCAGCGCAGAGAGATTGTAGACTGCCAGATGTCAACTTCCACCCGAACTGGAGTCAGTCAGTCAGCCTTTCCTAAAGTATACAATTGAGGAGGTGGAGTTGGATGTCTGATATCTGTAGTGGCACTGAGTAACTTGAGGAGTCAAACACAGATGGTCCGTTGTGATGCGCCCATCAGTCAGCCTCACAATCACCGCTCGCTTGGCTGTTGAAAAAACTCTTGGTCAGCATATAGGTCGGAAGCTGGCGCTCGTCACAAGAGACGGGGAGAAGATTCCCTTGTTGATAGCCAAAGCAAACCCTTATGTCTGGTTCTCAAGCGCACACCGGAGGAGGTGGAGGCGGATGAGGAGGGAAGAGGAGAGAGAATTTTGGCGAGACACGAAAAGGGGACCATGTCAGATCCTTCACTGTTCAGAGTGAATGGGCAGAAGAAAGAGGAGTTGGAGAGGAGGATAAGGAAATGGGCAGTCAGGCCAGTGAGGGGAGTGAATCTTGGCGCGTTGGAGACTCATGACAAATGTGCAGATTATCAGCATAGGCTGCATACCCCGTGACCTGCGTTTCAAAGAATTTATTTCCAGCACGATTACTGGGTATTCACTCTCCTGGACCACGTACAAAGCAAAAATTTTCCACTCTCATCCCTGGAGAGAAAGGAGTGTGAGAATGCATGAATACCAGCAGGCCTGGTGCACAAGATGAAACAGTATTTCCTTCTGACAGCGCTAGCGGCAGAGGGGTACTTCTGCGGACAAGGAGCGAGGAGAGTAGGACGAGCAGGCCAGCTTTTCAGCACTGGAAGGGTACGCTTTACAAGGGCCGTTGCCAGTTTAGTACCCCCAAGCAAGTCACCTAGTCCCAGTCTCGGCAGAGTAGGGCTGATCTTTACAGAAAGATGGTGAGGGGTACGTAGCGACCCAACAATCGTCCTAAATGATAACACAGCTCCATTACAACTACTGGTTTCAAAGGGGACATGTGGCACGATCTGGCGCTGTAAGCCTGGGATGGTTTTTGCCGGCCCTGAGCTAGCGTGTGTCCGAGAGGGTGTTTTACAGTGCAGCTGGTGGCATCATCACCGATAAGGCGTACACGCTGTGACGGACAGCGTCGACCGGCTGACGCTTTTCAAGATGAATAAGCTCTGAGTTTTCTCCGCATTTTTCATGCTCACCAGGTGAAAGAAGTTCAAACCTGAATAATGTATGCAATCTCCTCGCATTTGTCCTCCTTCTCCTCTCTTTGTAACTAAAGCCATAGAAAATGGCTATTTTTTTGCAGGGGCCAAACTGGCTCTAAGCTATAGTCTCTATGTATTTAATTTTCTTGGAGGGCCCACCTACCCGCGTCCTTTGTTTTAAGCAATTTTTGGGATGCCACATACAGGCCACTCAATCTATTAATTTTTCTGGAGGACCACCATACCTGATCCTTGGTTTGAAAAATGTTGGGACTGCCAATACAGGCACTCAATTTATTAATTTTCTGGAGGACCCCTACCTGCTCCTCTGGTTTGAAAACTTTTTTGGACTGCCCCATACAGGCACATATCCAAATGAAAATTGTCTCCATAGCAGCCTCCCACAGTCGTTCTTTTTAGCTGGCTCCACACGTTTTCTACATGGGCTACCTACACCACGTCATCCCATAGCTGGCCTCCAAAAAGTGGCCTCATATGCTGCCTCCAACATGGTCTCCTTTATCAAACGAAACGTGTCAGGCAGAATTTGGGGTGTTTTCAGTGGCTTCCATCAAACTGTTAACTTTGTCGCCCCCTGTGCTGTGTAATCCACAAAACTTACTGGCCAAACCTTTTCCATTTTAGCGATATTATTTCAGCGCTTCTTGCCGCATCTGTTTTACATCCCCTCACCCGCCATATCCCAAAATTATAAGAACGGCACTACACTTGCCTTATACAAAGGTGCTTAGAAGTGCTGTTTGGGAGTAGGGCAGAGGACAGGGGTGGCTTGGCGCAAGATAACCTGGCTAGCGGAGCGCCAGCTCCATCTCAAGATCCCAACTCTAAATAGTTGAAACTGCCACCTTTAATCTACTACTAGTTCCATGCTCCATACATAGTTCCCCTGATCAACGAAGAGCGTGTTGGGCAGATTGGTGTTGTTTTCATGGCTTCCACATCCAAACTTGTAACTTTGTCGCCACACCCTGCCAGTGTGTATCCACAAAATAACTGGCAAATTTATCATTGTACCGAATTATTTCAGCGCTTCTTGCGCATCTGGTTACATTCCCCCACCCGCCATATCCCAAAACTTATAAGAACGCTACTACACTTGATCTTATAACAAAAGTTCTAACGCTGCGGTTTGGGGAGTAGGGCAAGAGACAGGGGACTGGGATGGCGACAGTCACCTGCAGCGGAGCGCCAGCTCCATCTCAAGATCCAACACTAAATAGTTTTAACTGCAGCCCCTTTAATATAATACTAGTTCACTGCCTAAATACATCGTCCCACTTATCGCAAACGACGCTGTGCGGGCCAGAATAGTTTGGGTTGTTTTCATGGGCTTCCAAGTCAAATTGTTAACTTTGTCGCCACCGATGTGTAATCCACAAAATATATGGGCAAACTTTACATTACGATATTATTTCAGCGCTTAGTGCACAGCTGTTTACATTCCCCTGACACCGACATTATCCCAAATTATACGAACGCTACTGACTAGATCTTATACAAAAAAGGTCTTAGAAGTGCTGTTCGGGCAGTGCCTAGAGACAGGGGCTTGGATTGGCGAAAGCTCGCCTGGAAGCGGAGCCCAGATCCATCTCAGATCCAACTAAACTAAACATAGTTTTAAACTGCAGCACCTTTAATCTACACTACTAGTTCACTGCCTCCATACATCGTCATCCCTTATCAAAACAGAGCTGTGTCAGGCCAGAATTTTCAGTGTTTCACCGAGATAGATAGTGAAAATCGGCCACCCATCTGTCGCCGCCCATGGCAAGACCTGAAGTTTGAAAATCATAGCAGCTGCAATAGGGATGCCCCATACTGTCGCTCTTAACATGGAAACCATTCCGTTAAAAAACCAGAATTTTAAGATAGAAACCACTATGCTTTCCATTATTCCTAGGTGAAATATCAAACGACCCGGCCTATTTGAGGAATTATAATTTTTTCAAAGTAAACGCTTCTGGCCCCCAGGCCATTTTGGGTGGGGAGGAGCGAGAGACAGGTGGCTTGGACAGGGCGAAAGCCGTCTGGCAGTGGACCGCCAGCCATCCAGTAGATGTAGGAGCTCAAGGCTCCATGCATGCTATGCGCCCTGCTTGTTGCTCCTGTCCATTTTGCTCCACGATCCTCCACAGCGTCCACCAAGGTCTCATTTCAACTCTCGATACCCCAGACGCTATGGAGCCCGAGAGGATATGCAGCACATCACCCCGTATAACCGAGCTGTGTCAGGCAGAATTTTCAGGTGTTTTACCAGGAACGAATAGTGGAACTGGCCAAGTGGCGACCTGAAGTTTGCAATAATTAGCAGCGCAATAGTGGAATGCCCCATACTGTCGCTCTTAATAATGGAAGTCGTCTCCAGGCTGCCTCCACATGTCCGTCCCCTTATCACAAAAAGCGTGTTGTCAGGCTCAGTTTTCGGGTGTTGGTTTCACCAGATACCTATGGAACTGGTCACTATGGCGCCGACCATGCTGTGTTATCGACTAAATTACCATCAACCTTTGTTCACATAGGAAAATCATTTCACCTCCTTGGAAAACCTGATCCATTTAGGGTATGTCGCCATGAGACTATCTAGCCTGCCAATGCTGCCGCACCTCTGGCATGCCGTCACCTATTAGGTGTCAAGGGTCAATATTGCATGTTTTTAGTGCATCTAGCCTCATTCCGGTCACTCTGTCATGGCCATGCTGTTCCCAAATTTTGCATAATGGTGGATTAAAGCAGCATCAGAGGGCATCCATGCATGCTGCCCCTGCCTGTGTCCGTCCCATTTACGTGGTGTTTCCATCCTTTTCTTGAGGTTCCCAGGTGTTGGCCCATAGCTTCATGTTGCCAGAGCCTTGGTTTCCCCTTGAAAAATGCTCGAGTCTCATGACCTTCAAGGGGCTCGTTATTACAGACGAGCATCGAGCATCGGAATAAGTTCGTCTCGGAATAACGAGTACCCGAGCATTTTAGTGCTCGCTCATATCTTAGTAAGTAGTTTAGTCTATGGTTTGCTTGACTATGTATTACAAGTTGATTTTGCTCAGTATACATGTACACTATATACAAAAATCACTTATCAACCTAAACTGCTTTACTGAACAAACTATGGGAGGTAATGGATAGTTTTATTGTCACTGGGGGGGGGGAGGTGCTATCAGCAGTTTTTTATTATTAGCAGTGGTGGGGTGAGAGATCACATCTCTGCTGTGCTGCCTTCTCCTCAATATAATCACTTCCCCAGACGGTAACGTCTGAGGAGCAAGGAAGGCCGTGTTGGTCTAATTTTGACAAGGATGAGGTTCAGATGTGAGTCCATAACAATGTGTATACGTCTGAAAAGTCTGAAACATAGATCTAAGTTCGGGGTATATAGAATCCGAGTGTGAATAGAAGGTGGGTCTAATTTGAAGTGCGAACATAAAGTTCATACAATTTTGTTCAGGGAATTCATTGGTTCCATTTTGACTGACATGCCCAACATGTCCAAGCCAGATTCCCATCCAATTATAGTTCACATTGCGGTTCTTTAACGTGATGGGAAAAATGCCACATGGTTTCAAGGGGAAGTTGGATTTAGCTAGTATTTATCACCGATCGTGGTTTATAATACCTGTCATTGCGATTATCTGCTGAACCAGCTGCAGCAGCTTAAAAAAATTCTATCAGACATCTGTACACTTACTTTGTTTTCTGCATAACAAAGGTTGATATGTGTATGTGGCTAAAAAAAAGTCTTGTTAGTGTCCACCTAGCTATGAGTTGGCCAATGACATGTGTGCGAAACCTAAAGAACTTCAGTTTAACTAACATAAAGGAAATAGTTTTTAAGGAAAAAATGCTGCATGCATAGTAAGGTCTCGTACTCTTCATTAATACAAACACGACTCTTAACTTTGTGTTGACTTGATCACATAAAATGAACTTAAACACATTCTCAGATTTAAAGTGGTGTGCCACTCTTTTATAATGTTGTGATGTGCCTTTTTTCCAAAAAACTTTCTGCATGAATTCCTCACCATTTTCAATATTTTGCTTGCTGTCCTTCTATGAAAAGCCCTCTATGTTGCTTCCAGTGGATAGAAATCTGTTCTATATTCATGTGAGGGAATGCAAGTAGTATCACACCAAGCTTGATTACTCCATATGTGATGATGATATAAGGCTCGGCTTGCTTTTCCATCACATGATCAAGGACCCAATTTTCAATCCACTGGAAGTAAATATAGAAAATGATGATGAATTATACATAAGTATATTGGAAAATTTACACCTTACTTTGCCACAAAAAAATCTGCTGTAATGGAACACCCTTTAATAATATACACAGAATGTCAACAAGTGATTAAGCATTCCTGCTACTTAACTTGCTGTCTGAAACTCTTCTTGGTTTTTTTGTTTAACATATCTGAACACTGATGAATAGGGGGGTGAAGCAGGAGAGTAAGACTCACCTGCTCACCCCCCTACCCTCTTCCTGAGTCTGTCAGTAGGGACAGACTTTGAAAAAGGGCACAGTGGGGGAGACGCATGAGAACAGTTCTGACGGAGTAAGAAACAGGAAGCAAGTGTGATATATGTATGTAAGGGCAGCATGGCGAGAACAGAGGAAAGCTGAAGCTCAAAGGAGGCAAGTTACAGGTAAAACATATACAAGCAGAGACATGTCTAATGAGAAGAGATTTATTGAAAATAAATAAGAAAATGTTAATTCACTAAATAGGAATGAAAAACCAAGTAACAAACCTGTTATATCTGGATGTTGTTTAGTGCAGACAAGATAATGGCTAACAGCGGAGCATTCTGCCAACGCCATGCAACAATCATGGTAAGAGAAAGTTTGCTTGAAAGAAACAACCAAAAAACTTAGATTAATGTATGTACAGCCCTTCTATAAGGAGAGGTAGAATGAGTTCACATTTCAACATACAGGCGGTCCCTACTATAAGAAACACCACTTACATATGCGTACCCAGCTACAATACGAGACCAGCTCAGGGATGATGGTGATATGGTTGTCCGAGAGCTAATGATGTTTCAGTTATTCAAGGTGTCTTATGAACGCTAAGGCTTTTCCGGATTCTAAGACAACCCCTTTTTTAAACAAGCGGCCAATGTCACAGGAGACTAAAGTTCGGCTCGTGACAAGATATCTTACCACAAAGGCTGGCCTGTCATTCACTTGTACCTTGTTTTAGCTTAATGCGCAACATTGTTACAGCGCAGAGTGGTCAGACATCCTAAACTATACCGCTATCAAAGGCTTTATAAAATATTTTTGAACGAAACCTGACGGTTTAAAACACTTAACAACGAAATTAGCTCAACGCACAAGTACTGAGCTGTGTGCACGAGGTATGCCTCATCAGGAAACCTCCACTTCTCAAATTACTGGTGTTATAAAATACAGGCTCCAGCACTCTAGGTGCATATACGCAAGACTCAGATTTTACCTGAGAACGTTTACTCGTATTTGTAAATATTCCTTTGCTGATTCCCCTAGGCTACGATGATGTAGTTTTCACACAGTATATCTGTTAGAGGGTTTGTCCTGTAGATGAGTTCTATATTACCATCCATGATTTTTTGTGAACTTATCACACCATTTTTTAAATGATCGTGCAAAATTCTAGTAGACAACAAAGTTGTTTGTTTAAGTCTTGGTTCTCTGAACCGTTTCTGATACAAAATAGTATAGTTCCGAGTATCACTACAACACAACTTAAGAGCAAACCTACAGACCCTATCTTGAGTAACCCGGGGACTGCCTGTATTTCAGCATAAGATATCTATTTAACTAAATGCTATCAAACAATGTTACATGTGAAGACAAGGTAAATTCTGAATCAGCCACTTTAGCTACACTTATATAGAAAATAATTCAAAAATAGAGGGTGAAACAATAAAAAAGATCATGATAACAAAGAACAGTTATAGTGCCATCGGTCGAAAACTGTGTTTGCCGAATAATATTGAATATATTCGACAGAGAAACCTGGTTTTGAAACATGTATTGTCAATTAAATCAATTATGAAAATCTAATGATCCAATACCTTAGTATTCGAGAAACATTTGTGGCATATTATCTTTATCAATATATTATCTCCAAGAGAGACTGCACACCTGTCATGTAAGGACATTAGTTGCAAGAAACTTTGGACGTGATTGGGAAAGATCCGCAAGGTTCCTTAGTGTGCGGTGAGCTGATGACAGTTAACATACCGAAAACATTTTTTCACTTTCTTTTTTAAACACGTGAACATTATAAAGTTTCTATTACACAATAAGCATGTGACTGATGAAGTAAAATAACAATAGGCATATGGCCGATTTCTGCTGCATGGCCACTAGGAGTCCATGTGGAATGGAAAAATCCCTTTGGGGATTCACTGCTTATAAGTGAACATTTTTGATAGCTGAGCTGTGATTGGTTGCCATTTTGCCACAGGTCATTAATATGAGCTCTGAGCTTTAATTGATTACTATAGGCAATGAGTATAGTGTATGTGTGAGGTAATATGGATAGGGATACATAGATAGGGGGAGATTTATCAGAAATGTCTGAGGTAAAAATGTTCCAGTTGCACCTTGAAGATAATCACAGATCACCTGTAATTTTATAAACAGCTGTGGGAAAATGAAACTTGAGCTCTGATTGGTTGCTATGAGCAACTAGAACAGTTCTGCTCTCAGACACTTACAATAAATCTTTCCCCAGACAAAGTGACAGTCGGAGACAGAGAAAACCAGAGTCTGAGACAAAAATAGTCAGAAAAAGTAAGAGATGGAGACAGAAAGAGACAGTCAGAGAAAACCGAAGTCAGAGACAGTCAGCGACTGACAGAGGTAGTCAAAGACAGACATAGTCAGAGACAGACAAAGACAGTCAGAGACAGACAGTCAAAAACAGAGGCAGTCAGAGAAAACCAGAATCAGTGACAGTCAGCAACAGATAGATATAGTCAGAGACAGACAGAGATAGTCAGGGACAGTCAGAGGCGGAGATGGTCGGAGACCGTCACTTACAGAGTTTTACACCAGGGAGTTTACTAGATAATCTTTTCCATATTATAATAGGGTGGTTGTATGCTGAATATCTGTATGATGTACTGTAAGGGGCTCACTGGTGGCTTCGCCAGTCCACCTTGTTCCCGTTGGCCTGTAGGACAAGGGCACATCCTCTTGAAAAGAGTGGGAAAGACTTGAAAAAGGTACAAAATGTTTGGTGTTTGGTATATTTAGTATTACATTTAATGTCGCAACCAATTAAAAGTACCTTTAATCCATAAATGACATAAATCAGCTTTAATGGACCTCAGTAGTGAGGTAGAGTTCAACCAATAAATGTTAGGTAAGAGATGGATCCCAAAGTGTTTGAGGGATTAGAATTAGAGGGGAAGGGGACATCCGGTTAAGTTTCATTACTTATGTGTACCTCATCCTAAAGAATCCAGTGGGCCCATAATCCAGTATATTAAAGCATCGGACTTGGTCCCTTAAAACTTAACTTTTACTTAATCACTTTAAAAACCACTTGTATCTATAAATGCAGTAAATAAACAAACATTTAAAAATGGAGCAGTCTTACCAAGTGGAGTATCTGGCTGCAGGATGGGTATCCTTGAGAGACCTAAGGGGGGATTAATGTTCTCTCCCTATATATTTAGCTGTCCCTACCACCCCAGATGCTCCCGTCCTGACAAGGACAGTACCCGAATCGTCCCTAGATCGGTGTACTGTTATGCCCTAAAAGGTATAGCCAAAAAAGTGCTCCCCGGCCCTGCCTACTATAATCCAGCTCATCATGTTGTTTTGTAGACCAAATTTTGTGCAAAGTCGCTGTTATACATTCGACCCAATTGAATGTCTTTTTTGGCATGGTGGGCACACCTCGGCGCACGGGAGAGAGGGTGCTCGCCTCTGCCCTTCTCCATAGAGATACGCGGTGCCGTATTACGGGGAAAGATAGGACATGTCCTATCTTTTCCCCGGGTTCGGAATGGTACAGTGCCACACATGTGTGGCATCGTACCACACCGTGTGCCCATTGCCGGCCTATGGGGGAAGTCTATATGGCCCCTGTATATAGACGCCCCCCAACGGTCGTGTGAATGTAGCTTAACTCTAGATTCCTTGTACAAAATTAAACTCACATGATATTGGTGAATATTTCTGCTGCTACTAGATTACACAGGTAGAGGTAGGATGGAGAGAGCAGGGCTTGGGAGAGACATATTGGTTTCAGCCTGTGAAACTGCAACACTGAGGGGCTCTGGTAACGTCCACAGAGACTTTGTCTCATTAGCATAATTTTTAAAGTTTATTTTAGAAGGAAGGAGTAAATGGACAAATATTAGAAGGTTACCAAAGGCATGGTGCCTGGATCTGTGAGTAAGTAATCACAAAGAAAATCTAACTCCAAAAACTAGCATGACCAAGGACAAGTAAAAATGTGAATGCTCAGAAACTAATGGAAAATGCAAGTGGTAGTGCATGAGTCCATAGGTTAATATAACATAGTGATTATCATACAAATGTCAAGTTTAGTAAACAAGGTATTATTACAGGTTTGCTGACCTGAACTAGTAGATGGCTCATATTTGTTGAAATATTTTCTGGAACTGTGTTGAAATGGATAATCTGCTCCATTAACTCTACTAGTATTTCCACTGCTTCTTTTTTGAGTAATTCATTGAGTAGTAATGTATTCCCAGACAGGAATTTTATAGTTCCCAAACAATACAAAAAAGCTTCACTGTTGGCATGTGCATCTTCATTCTGCAGGACTTCTAGCAGCACACCTATGAAAACAATCGGCCAGAGCAACTTATAAAAGCAAGACAAATAAGACGTCTATGGATACACATTTAGGCTTTGCAATACATAGGGGCACATGTATCATTTGTTTTCCTTTGCGACTTTTAAAAGTTGGCTGAAGTCGGCATATGTTACCAGTCCTATGTATATTTCTAAATTTGCCGTTGTGATTTGTTCTGATCTGTTTTCATCTTTGTCTCCGATTTGCAGGTTTTTTACATTTTTTGTCGACTTTTTAGGTGCATGTATGGAACTAAACATGGGGTCAATTGTACTTCGTTTTGCACCTAAAAAGTCGTAAAACAAAGAAAACATCTGTCTTGGAAAGATACATTGCAGGATCACTGCAGCAGACACAACCACCTGTTAACTTCTTAAGACCTTGTCATATAAGCAAAAATGCACCTTAAAAGTCCAGAAAAAATTTAGAAAAAAACATGCAAAAAGAGGAGGAAAAAAACATATAAAAACAGATACATGTCCCCCATACAGTTGCAAAACACAGTAAGTGAACCTTTTGAAATTACATGGATTTCTGCATAACTACTAATTAACATGTGAATGGATTATCCAAGTAACAATTAAAGAAGAAGAAAATCAATTTCAACCAGGTTCTGACATAGTGTATTAATTTGGCTTAAAAACTACCATCAATCACACTTCCCCCTGCTTGCTCCCTCTACATCTGTAATCTAGTATCAGCTGGAAGTGCAGGAGGAGGGGGAGACCTGTTCTGCTCATTGTAACAGCCTGGGAAACTACAACAGTGAGGGGTCTGGAGAAACCCCCTGAGCCCTTCAAGCTAATTAGCATAACTTTAAATGTTTTTTTTAGAAGAAAGGAGGCCACGGATAAAAAATATAAGAAGCTCACAGTTACAGTGACTGCTCTATGAGCAAGTGTCTTGCTTGATTTTGATGGTAGATTTCCTTTAAATCAGATGAAAGGTTGCATCCCTGTATTCTAATAAGCAAAATGTTACATATAAAAATGTAACAAAATAAGTCATACTAAAGTAATAAAAATAAAATCTGGCACATTAACATTTTTTGAAAAAAAGAGAAGCATAAAATGGGAAAAACTGATCTCACCCATCATGTTATCACTTTGGAAGAGGGAATCATTGTTCTCACTTCTGCTTATTTTAAATACAAGTTTGCAGATGTTCAAGAGGTTTTTGCCACTTACTCGCAACTGGAACAAAGCAAACAAAAGTTACAGAATATGGCAAATGCAAATGAGGCTGAAGTGCTCCTAGGGTTGTGAGAAGAGCACCACAGGGAACCGGCTCCACGGCAATAACAACAATCCCTGCTACACTGCCACCACCCAGTGCCTTCTCCAATGCTTGAACATAGGGGTATAGAGCATGAAGAAAACTGTGGCACTCACCGATTATATGTCCATAATCTTTATTCACAAGTTCTTCATAAAGAACAGCAACTGATCAGGTGGAGTAGGAGGGAGTGCACCAAGAGTGCACTTTGGTGTTGTGTTGGAGTCTCTCATCCTTCACGCCTTTCAACTACGTCATCCTGAGCCCAGCAATGTGGAGGCAGAGCCAGGCGGACTTTTCCTGGGACGGTCATATCCCTGGTCGCGGTTCCCGGACGTTCATCTAATCTAAGTACCTCTCGACTGTGACATGATTCTGTCTGATTCTGGGGCAGGCTGGGGCATTAATTTTATGACTGGGTAGGCCGGGGCCATTATGTATTACACCTGGGTCTAGTTGGAGCTCTATCAATACTGGGGTGGGGGTTGGGAGGTTAAAGGTAAAGAAGAAATAAATTATCTTACATTATGGCACTATTTGTGTGGTGTACTAATATTTCAGGGGGGCTCATTACAGTATTTGGGGCACAGTATTTGTGGTAGCGAAGAAGGGACAATGGGAAAGTGCAGACTAGACTCTTGTGTGTAACATCAATTGCAAGCTGTGTACCCTGAGAAGGACGACGTTAGGAACTAAGAGAAATGAAGGAACGAGTGTACACTCCGAGGACACGTCACCTGATGTCACTGGATGGCAAGAAGGTGAGGATCTCTCATGTTTTTTCTGTGCAGTATATGATAAATACGATTTTTTTGCATGTTCGCATCTGTGATATATTGTATATAGAGTATTATCTAGTATATATCTCTTGTACATAGTGGCATATTAATATAGTTTTATTCTTGTACATAGTGGGGCAGTATTATAGTAGTTATATTCTGTACATAGGGGGCAGTATATAGTAGTTATATCCTTATCTAGGCATATGTTTTGACGTAGAGAAAGTATATAAGGCTTACTGGTGGGTCGTGTGGTTTGCATCATTTACTGATCGACACATCACATTCTTTCACATTAGATTCACTTACTAGAAAAAAAAGATGTTACTTGTTTTGCATTAAAGGCCTCTACCAAAATTTGTCGTTTATAACCACCACCCCCCACATTATCTGACCACACCCACCATTTGTTTTTACTCGCCCCATAAATGGGGCCACTTTTAACAGTTTTTTTTTTTCCAGGGCCATTTTAAATTCCCAGTCCGGCCCACGGGCAACGAGCCCAGAGTTTCTCTGCTAAAGCACTACAAACCAATTTGGACATTTCTAAAGTGAAAATCTTGCTTGCAACTGAGAGAACTGAACAATAAAAAAGATATGGGTGGCATGTTGGGGCACAGCCCAATATAACACATTGATTTATTCCATGTAGTTAAATAGTTGTGATGGATTCCCTTTATAAATCAAAAATCAATCTACATAGCCTCCCTCCAATCCTTCTGTTATGCTTCTGCATAAAACTTTGTATATTTCACTCAATAACTTAGCCAGGGTAAGACCAAGTCTATCAGAATGAACATCAACCAACTTGTACAAAATCTTCAAGATGTGAGACCGTCTTTTGCATTTCTTTCCTAACATGTTGTCCATCAACCAAAGTCTTCCACAACTTGACCACCAGCTGCAGAGGTCTTCAGGGGTTTCCATCTCCAAAATCAATTAAAAACAAGCCATAATTAAATGTGGATAATAGTTTTTAGAAAAAATAAAAGTTTAATATTATTTATGGGGAATTTATCAATGTGTCAGTGATAGCAAGTGCCGAGAGTACTATACACACTGTGGACATGTATCAACGGTCTTGCGCCAGATATAGAGTAAAAACTGACTGAAGATGCTTGTTCCACATACTTAGGGCTTTGAGACCATTTTAGAACACATTTTGACTTACAATAAAGGGTGGATGACCTCACAGGAAAAAAGTCCATGTGACAAAACAGACAATTATAAAAGCAGTAAAGTACAACTCAAAAGCGTAAGTACACATCTCAACGTCTATATGCCAGTTTTGCATCCAGATCAACACAATTGGGCACATTTACTTACCCACCCGTGTCCAGTCTATAGTCCCGCGCCGCGTTGTCCCACCCGTTCTTCTGATGGATTCACTAGTACGTCGTGCGTCGCCTGTTCCATCCAGGTTGTCAGTCTGCTGCAACCGAGGTCAGCCCAGAATGGCATAAAGGCATTTTAGACAGTCTGCGCAAAATGTATCAATAAATGTGTTAGCATGAAGAAAACTGTGGCACTCACCGATTATATGTCCATAATCTTTATTCACAAGTTCTTCATAAAGAACAGCAACTGATCAGGTGGAGTAGGAGGGAGTGCACCAAGAGTGCACTTTGGTGTTGGAGTTCTCTCATCCTTCACCCTTCACCTACGTCAATCCTGAGCCCAGCAAGATGTGGAGGCAGAGCCAGGGGCGGACTTTTCCCGGTGGGACGGTCAGTCCTGGGCCGGTCCGGAGCTGGTGCGGGGCCGGTCTGTACTCCCTACAACTTTTCATCTAATCTATAGTACCTGCATCATACTGTGACATTGATTCTGTCTGATTCTGGGCAGGCTGGGGGCATTAATTTTATGACTGGGGTAGGCCGGGGCCATTAGTATTACACCTGGGTCATAGTTGGAGCTCTATCAATACTGGGGTGGGGGTGGGGGGTTAAGGAGGTTAAAGGATAGAAAGAAGAAATAAATTATCCTTACATTATGGGGCACTATTTGTGTGGTATAATATATTTCAGGGGGGCTCATTACAGTATTTGGGGCCAAGTATTGTGGTAGCGAAGAAGGGACAGGACAATGGGAAGTGCAGACAAGAAACTCTGTGGGTTAACTCTGCAGGAAGCTGTGTACCTGGAGGAGAGAGAGGACAAGTGAGGGGGAACTAAAGGAAAGTGAGGAAACGAGTGCAATCCGAGGACACGTCACCTGATGTCACTGATGCATAGGTGAGGATATCTCATGGTTTCTGTGCAGAATATGATAAATACAGATTTTTTTGCATGTTCGCATCGTGTTATATTGTATATAAGTATTATAGTAGTTATTCTTGTACAAGGGGGCAGTATTAAGTAGTTTATATCTTGAACATAGGGGCAGTATTATAGTAGTTATATGCTTGTACATAGGTGCAGTATTATAGTTAGTTATTATTCTTATACATAGGGGCAGTATTATAGTAGTTATATTCCTGTACATAGGAAAAAGTATTATAAGGCTTACTGGGTCGTGTGTTTGAATCATTTACTGATCGACAGGTCACATTCTTTGCACATTAGCTTAACACTTACTAGCAAAAGATGTTACTTGTTTGCATTAAGGCCATTACAACCAATTTGGCGGTTATAAACCCCACCCACATTATCTGACCACACCCACTTGTTTTGACTCGCCCCATAAAATGGGGCCACTCATTTTTACGTTTTTGCCGGGCCATTTTTAAATTCCCAGTCCGCCCAGGGGCAGAGCCCAGAGTTTCTCTGCTAAAGCACTTCAAACCAATTTGGACATTTCTAAAGTGAAAATCTTGCTTGCAAACTGAGAAACTGAACACTAAAAAAGATATGGGTGGCATGTGTGGGCACAGCCCAATATAACATATGAGTTAGTTCCAGTAGTTAAATAGTTGTGATGGATTCCCTTTAACAAATTCAATCTTAACAAATCCAATTTGCTTGCTTTGCATAAAACTTTGTATATTTACCTCAAAGATTAACTTAGCCAGGGTAAGACCAAGTCTATCAGAATGAACATCAACCAACTTGTACAAAATCTTCAAGATGTGAGACCGTCTTTTGCATTTCTTTCCTAACATGTTGCCATCATCCAAAGTCTTCCACAACTTGACACACAAGCTGCAGAGGTCTTCAGGGTTTCCATCTACCATAAATCATTAAAAACAAGAGCATAATTAAATGTGGATAATAGTTTTTAGAAAAAATAAAAGTTATATATATATAATGGGGGAGATTTATCAATGTGTCAGTGAATAGACAAGTGCAGAGAGTACTACACTGGTGGACATGTATCAAGCGGTCTGCGCCAGAATTCTGTAGTAAAAAAACTGACTGAAATGCCTTGTTCCACATACATTAAGGGCTTTAGACCATTTTAGACACATTTCTGACTTACAATAAAGGTGGATGACCTCACAGGGAAAAAAGTCCATGTGACAAAAACAGACAGATTAATAAAAGCAGTAAAGTACAACTCAACGGTCTTATATGCCAGTTTTGTCATCCAGCATCAGACACAATGGTGCACATTTACTTACCCGGTCCAGTCGCGATCCCGCGGGTCTGATGGGATTCACTAAGGTCGTGCGCCCGATATCCAGAAGGTGTCGCTGCTGCACCGAGGTCAGCCAGAATGGCATAAGGCATTTTAGACAGTCTGGCGCAAATGTATCAATAAATGGGTTTGGATTCATTGCAAGATTTGAGGATTTCTTACCATGAAATACTGGGTGATAAAAATGGTGCGACTGTCACAATGTTACAGAAGTCTGTATTTGGTGTATTAACACAACGTTTAAAGCATACAAGTACTATAAGGGTTAGGAAGCTATATATTTATCCACCTTTTAACTGCAATGGAATCGACAATTTAACAATACTGCATAAATGTCAATGCAAAAGTGTGCCAGTTTTTCTCCATCGATATCATGATAAATAAATACAATATAGGAACTGGTCTTACTATGCCCAGTTGGCTTTTATACCACAAAAACATAAATCCACCAATTTTGGCACATGTTTCCTTTCCTTTAAAACCAAGCCGCTTTTTTTATATAAAATATAGAAGCGTATAAAAAGGATTCTTAAATATTTGACGTGTTAGGTTCATAAATTGGGATGCACTTGATTGTAAGAAACTTCACCACGGCGAGGGCATTACATATTATATCTTCATAGATACACCACGTGTGACACCCAGGTTTTAGCCTGTATACCGCCTACAGATTATGGCCTGTACCACAAAAAACAGACCTCATACGTTACACATGATGGAAAAATAAAAATATGAATGCAATAAAGGAAAAAAAACAAAAAAATGAATGCCCTTATTATACAGGACTACAACAACAAGTAGTCATGAAGTGAAGTAGTCATGACGAAAGAAACATGATATATGTTTCTGGTTTTCCCCAGAATTACAAATTCCTCTTGATATTAATTTTGTCCAAAATAACTATGTATCTTAAAACCATATCTTCACATTGTTTACTCAGTACCAGACATTTTGGTTCTTTGTACATATGAACACGCATTTTGCCAATTCAGTAATTGCAATGCAATAAAATACATAGAAGGAAATTCCTAGAACTTCAAAAGGAAAAGTACCCAAGCCAGAGGAGAACATTAGCAGAACATTAACAAAAAGTGATAAAATCAAAGAAACATTCACATTTCCTACATCCGATCAGGTTTCAGTTCTGGTTAAAACTGAATAATGAAGGCTTTACTTAATAACATTCACTTCATTTTTATAATACAGTAACACGTTTTACAAATAAATGTATACAATTTATACAGGTTCTTTATCCATCCACATATGTTTCCTAATGACCAGAGCTTGGGTGTAATGAGAAATGATATCTGATATCTGTACCTTTTAACACTGGACACTTTTAATGCTGTTATTAAACTTTTTTTTAAAAGGGAAATGTCATTTTGCAAGTATTTTAATAAATTATACGTGTATCAGCTAACCTTCATCAAGCAGAGGTTCCCATGCTACAGAACTGGTTATAGAGGGGTACTTTCTCCAGTTGTCTACCCAGAGATGTAAACAATTTGAGCTTAGTTACATTTTGGAAACTATTTATTTTTGTGCTGGAAGCCTAGGATCCAAGACCAGGGCCACCAAATCCACTCAACAAGTTGTCAGTATGCATTAATAGAATTGTTTTCATTATGCTCGCTGGCAGTATTCCCTCTATTATTCTAAAGATGCTCTGCAGATTGTTTATACATTGCTCTATGGAAGAATGTAAACAATGTGTACTCATCATCCGCTTAGCATTAAGGAAACAGCCTCCTCCTATGCCTCCTCCGCAAAAGAGACAAATTAAAGGGAACCTGTCACCAGGCGCCTCATTTTCACTCGAGATGGGTTGCAGAAGCTCATAACACCTGCATTGCAAAGATGCCTTTCTGACTTTCTGTGCATTTGCATTTCAATATAATTGTGTGTTTTAATGTACCTTACACCCTGACAAAATCCTGTTCTGAGTCCCAGGTTTGTTTTGTTTTGGATGCATTAAGAAAAAACATGTCTGTACTTGTCTGTGCTGCTTAAATCACTCCTCAACTCTCAGCCCCCACCTTAGTGCTCCTGTACAACTCCTCCCTCCTGTTCCTTCACTCATACAAGGACAGAGGTCACATGGCTGAGAGCTGAAGAGTGAGCAGCACAGACAAGACAAGTGTTATTTTAAATGCATATAAACCAAAGGAAACCTGGGACTCAGGGTGCAAGGTAAATTAAAACTCACAATTATATTGTAATGCAAATGCACAGAAAAGGCAGAAAGACAACTTCCCAATCCAGCTGTTATAGGCTTCTGCAACCGATCTTTTGTGAAAATGAGTTTCCTTGCAAAAAAGGTTCGCTTTAATGTAGAGAGGTGGAATTTCCCAGGCGATTAGATGCTGACCTATATCACATATCTTGTTATAAGTATGGACTTTTTGTTTCAGAACTTGGAATCAATCAATTAACTTCAATAAAACATCAATAAATTGGAATCGTCATTTCAACAATCAGTATATATGGGACTATGCAGCAGTACTACTCTTATCCTGCATATGTAGACATAACCGGTATTAAAAAGCTGAATATGTAACACTGCACTGTTTGGTGGGCAAAGGTGTCATAACTTTAAATTAAAAAAATTAACTTGTGGCATGGCCCACGATTCTTATTGAAGTACTTCCTTGAGACTAAACTTTCTCCCCACAGTCTTCTTGTTGAAGGCATGTGGATTCAATTTCCGATGTTCAAGAAATAGAATATTATTGGACTTACTAGTATATAAGCCAAAAAATGCTCACAGACAATGCTCATAATGCTCATCATTATTTCATGAAAGTCCATGAACACCAGCCACATAAGGTCTTTCCTTTATGGTATGTATGGTACTTTGAAATCTGCTGACAAATGCTATTTAATAATATTCTGTGTTATAAAATACATCAACAATCTCATTACCTTGCTGTACTTCCTCCAGATCCTGTAAAATTGGAGAAATATGTTCATCCCAGTAACTTCTCTCCCATTCAGTTTCTAATTCATTCAAAGGTGAATCAATTTCTGAATTTAAAGGAACAAAAACATAGTGAACATTTCATCTAATTCGGAGAATTATTTATGTTTAACCCATGTTTAAGTTCTATTATTTTGCAGGGGTTTTTTTACTATACAAGAGGCAAAAACAAAATTATTAAGAATTAGGGTTCTTAGTCTTCCATAACCACCGTTTACTATGATTCTTAGGAAATATAAATACTTCTAAAAGTTTTCACCACAGCAGCCATTACAGCTGCCTAGACATTAGTGAATGGGGATCCCTAAACCTTATCTAACAGTGAAGATGAAAAAGAAACATACATTTCTCATGTTCTTTTCACAAACTATTAGGATTACCAAAATCCGGCAGCTGATATTACCCCTTAAGGATGCAGGTTTTTTTCGCTTATTTCTCGCTCTCCACCTTCAAAAATCCATAATTTTTTCATTTATCCACGTACAGACCTGTGTGAGGGCTTATTTTGTGCATAACAAATTTTATTTTCTCGTGATATTATTTATTATTCCATGCCGTATACTGCGAAGCAGGAAAAAAATTCCATATGTGGAATTACGCATGTGCGTAACGTTCTTGTGGGCTCAGTTTTTACGACTTTCACTCTGCGCACCAAATAACACCTCTACTTTATTCTTTGGTTCGGTACGATCACGTTGATACCAAATTTCTATAGGTTTTGTTGCGTTTTAATACATTTTTAATAATTAAACCAATGTGTGCGAAAAATTTACATTTTTTTTTACCATATTCTGACGCTAATAACTTTTTCATACTATGGTAAAAAAAAATGTAAAATATGCCAACACTTGCTAAATGAGCTGAAGTTTTCAATGCTACAATTTTGAGGACTGTGCAACATTTTGATCACTTTGTATTACATTTGTTATGTCATGTAAAAAAGGTGTAAAAGCCGCGTTTCAGACATTTGGGCGCCATTTCCCGTTTTGGAGGTCACCGTCGGCAATAACCGTTTTTATATTTTGATAGATCGGGCATTTTGGGACCCGGCGATACCTATTGTGTTTGTGATTTTTACTGTTTATTATGTTTTATATTAGTTCTAGGGAAAGGGGGGTTTAAATTTTTAATATTTTATTAATATTTTACATTTGTAACTTTTTTTTTCTTTTTTTCTCACTATTTTTTAGACTCTCTAGGGTACATTAACCCTAGATGGTCCGATCGTTCCTACCATATACTGCAATGCTACTGTATTGCCGTATACCGTATGGCGTTTTTGATATGATTAATTACAATGACTGGATCATTGTAACGAATCTGCAGAAACCATGCAGCCTGGGGTCTGACAAAGACCCAAGGCTGTCATGGGAACCGATCGCTGCCCCCCGATGACGTTCGGGTGAGCGACGATCAGAAGAAACATGGCGGTGCCGCTGGCGACTTTGCCGGCGGCAGAGAAAAGGTTCACACCCGTGAACGTTGCAAGCACCGGCCGCGGGTGATATGCAGCAAAGCCCATCTCTGTATGAAGAGGGCTCAGCCCGTGAGCCCTCTTCATACACCCTTCATAGCTCTGTGGCGGATATATCCGCCGCAGAGCGTGAAGGGGTTAAGATCTTTGCAAACCCCATACTTAGCTCGATGGGTCAATTCATTACTAAAATGCAAAATCTACTACTAATGTGGACACTTTGGGTAAATAAATTGTACCTGTCTCTTTAAGACACAGGTGCGATTCTTATGCGTAGCAACACAGCGCCTATCCAGCTGCCTGCGTCGCTCGGTACTGTGCAGGGACACAGGCGGCGTGTGATGATGTCATGCTTTCTGTGTCTCAAAAGGGAGCAAGCGCTGGACAAGAGCCGCGAGAAGAAGAGAGCTGTGGGAGCCAATGGACTGTATGTAAGTATAAGTTTTATTATTTTTGCTGGCAAAATATTGATGAAACTGAGAGGAATCTACATATTATATAAACAGTAAATACATATGGGGGACAGATACTATTTATACTGGGGGGCCTCTGTATATAAATAAACTTGATGGGGGAATATATATGGACTTGATATAATATAAATAAATTGGAGGTGGCTTTTTAGGAGGATGTATATAACTGACGTGAGGGGGGGGGCTTTTGAATATAATAAAACTGATTTGGGGAAATCTATATTTGGGGGCAAGATAGTAATTGAACTGGAGAAGAGGCTACATGGGAGGCTGTATAGTATAAAACTGAGGGGGGATATAAATATGGCCAGGCAGATAGTAATTAAACTGGGAGCACTATAAGGGAGGCTGTATATAATTAAACTGTATATGGGATACAGTATATAAATAACTTAGGATGGCTAAATAAGTGGGGCCCGATTTTTTTTAATAGCTAAGTTATCTGCATACTGGAGCTGTATATAATTTAATTGGAGGGGGCTGTATATTAAAGCCTTTAAATACATTGAAGGCAGCCATATATATATATACACACACAGTATTTAATGAAGGGATGTTTTAAATGTGTGGGAGTGTGAGGTCAGTTGTGTTGTGAGGGTGTATATATTGTTTAGGAGCAAAGTGTTCTTATCTAGGTGACTTTATACAGTAAGTGACTGTGGTATTTTTAGCGATGCTGGGTCGAGATGCTGCATGGAGCTAAAGACATCTGGCCATGAATCAGCAGGGATACGTGGCTGGCTGTATACTACATGTGGCTGGCTGGCTGTATACTACATGGGGGTGGCTGGCTGGCTGTATACTACAGGGGGGTGGCTGGCTGTATACTACATGGGGCTGGCTGGCTGTGTACTACATGGGGCTGACTGGCTGTTTACTACATGGGGCTGGCTGTATACTACATGGGGAGGCCTTTAAAGAGTTCTAGATCTAAAAAGCAAATACTATCGTTTCCCTTCTTATACGTGAATTTTAGGTTTATATTGGTTGTTATTCAAAGACTTAATAAAAGTATCCAAAGTGTCATCATCCCCCTTCCATATAATGATACAATCATCAATAAACCTTTTGTAAAGTATTATATTTTATTTATACATATTCCCTAGGCCATATATATAATCCTCTTCCGCTGGCTGTATACTACATGGGAGCTGGCTGTATACTACATGGGAGCTGGCTGTATACTACTTCATACGTGACAAACATAGCCCACCTCCCCCACCACATATGTGATGGTACATGTATGTTGGTGTGTTCACATACAGTATGTCATAGGGCTGGTCACACATTAATTGTAGGAAGCTCTTATTTGACCATTGCCCTATGACTTATGTAAACACATGAGTTCACAAAGGTATATATGCATATTTTTATCAATGTGGCTATAAGTGATTACACTACTACTAAAGTTCTCGCCTAATCCGCAGCACCTAAGTGGATAGCAGAGCGTGTGGATTTGCCAGCATGCACAGTGACTTTGGGGACCTGCAGAGTTATGCTGGGAAGTAGACAGGGCAAAGTGTCGCTCCGACTGCGCATGCATCATGGAGACTCAACAACGCCAGCTCCCAGACTCTGAAGAGGACCAAAACCCCGCCCATCCGTCCCGCAGGAGTTGAGAGCGAAGTGGCAGTAACGTCGGCGGAAGTGGAGAAAAGAGAAGACCTGGCGTCACGTCACCAACTCCTGAGCGGCGGAAAGAAGACACTTTTGAAAAGGTAAGTATATTACAACGTTAGTTAGATTGCAGGTAGATGTAGAATAGTTAGGGAAAGTTTAGTACTGGACAACCCCTTTAACTTACAAATAAGACTGTCTGATAAGTGATTAACGGTTTGAGCAAACAAGCAAACAGTCTTGCTCCACTGATCTTACCCATTCCCACTATGCCAGAATCAGTAGAGTGGAATGAGTTAATAAAGGTGGTAAACAGTATTCTTTAAGGGGTTAAGTGAAAAATACAGACATACCCTTTACATAGTGATTTCTAGAATCGGCCACAATATTTCCATGAGATGAAGCAATCAATACGCGTGTCCGATTAGGCTTTCTAAGTGGCACTGCATGCGAAGGAGGCTGGGGGGTTGCTGCTGTAATTTCATCCTCTGTATCTGGAGATGGAAGTTTAGGCTTCTATGAAATGAAAATAACATAGTGTTTAAACGTGTGTCTTAAGCTACCTTGATGTACTTTAGTGGATGAAATTGGTCCACAGGTCCCCAGACTGCCCATTGATGTCCACCTGATGGGAGAGCTCTTGGCTCTATAATTGTGATTGGTGTAGAGGGGTGAAACTTACAACATGTCAAACCAACACATACAGGGCTTCCGTCACCATACTTTATATAACTAAAATATTGGCCCACTCAGGAAGGATATACTTATCCTTTCTAGCATTCCCTCTTTTGTTAAAATGTGACAGAATACCTATAAAAAAAATTGCATTTACAGATTTTTGATAAGCTGAGCTCCTATCATGGGCACTATGGCAACTAGAACCATGGTGTCTTTGTGAAGATGAGGATCTCATCTTTCAAAACACTTCAGAAACTTTATGTTTCTGTAAGCTACAGTAGCTACAGCTACAACCGGAGATACAGGCCATCAAAGCAAATATAGTTGGGAATGTGAGCTGCAAATAAATATCAAATTCCGGTCTATGTCTTCAACGGCCCATCTCTCTGGTTCTGTAGCACACAGTTCTAGAACAGTTTTAGAATGACACCTTTGGTTTCTGCTGATATAAAGCCCAAGTTAAATTTATTTGAGACTCAAGGTAATTCAGCATGTTGAAAGCAGACAAGCAAGGCATTTATTTACTACAAGCTCCTTATTAGTCCTTTAGTCCATTCAAACTCCCAATACAAGTTTAGTAAGACATTGGATAACTCTTACAGCTATACTTTAGCCTGGGTTTAAAGTATAATAAACTACCAAAATCCAGAGGTTACCAGGATTAGTCTGTAAGTCGGGTGTCCTTAGGTCACTGGTCTGCTTTATTATCTCTTTCTACCTAAACTTTGTTTTTTATTTTGGTGCAGTAGGAGATGAATAAGAAACTTTTCTAAAAACTTAACACCAGTATGTCAGTGTGCTTGGTTTACAATCCTTTATCCTGGTGGTACATATCCTTTAACCCTTTAAAGACCTGTCCTTTTTAATTTCCATTTTTTGCTCCCCACAATCAAAAATCTATAAAACTTTTTATTTTTTACAGGTAACAACTTGTTTTCTGCATAACAAATAACACTTCATAGTGATGGTATTTATTGGTATTTATGCTGTGTACTGGGAAGCGGGAAAAAAATTCCAAATGCAGTAAAATTGGTGAAAAATTTTAAGTCTTTCACTGTACGCCACAAATGACTTGCCTACTGGGTCGGTGCGATCACTGGGATATCAAATTTGTATAGGTTTTATACATGTTTTCATGCATGTACAAAAATTTAAAACCTGTACAAAAAATTTAAAACCTGTAATTTTGCCATCTTCTGGTGCTAATAACTTTTTCGAACTTCAGTGTACGGAGCTGTGGGTGGTGTCATTTTTTGCGACTTTTGATGAATTTTTCAATGCTACCATTTTAGGACTATACAACCTTCTGATCACTTTTTATAGAATTTTTTTCTGTTTTTCAAAAAGGCAAAAAAGTGCATTTTCGGATGCGGTGATACCTAATGTTTTTGTGTTTTTTACAGTTTATTTATATTTATAATAGTTCTAGGGAAAGGGGGGTGATTTGAATTTTTAGTTTTTTTATTATAATTTTTTTCACTTTTACAATTTTTTAGACCCCTAGGGTACTTTAAACCTAGGTTGTCTGATCAATGCTACCATATACTGCCACACTACAGTATGGCAGTATATGTGGATTTTCCTCCTCATTCATTACAATGTGCGAATCGCATAGGTAATCAATGGATTAAAACGAGACAGCCTCGGGTCTTCGGAAGACCCAACGCTGTCATAGCAAATGAGGACGTCACGCCCATGCACTGCTATCTTTTTGAAGCAACTGGCGGCGATGTGCGGGTTGACACCAGCAATCGGTGCTAGCGACGATCCCAGGTGTTACGACGTTCCCAGGAGATATGCAGCAAAGACTTACCGGCTATGGAGAGGGCTCAGACTACGAGCCCTCTCCATGCACCCGCAGCCGACCCATGACGTGCTATTACATCACGGGTCCTTAAAGGGTTAAGGTTGCATTCTCATGTTTTCTGATGCAGCTTTTGAAGCAAAAATCAGGTTTGTATAATAAAGGTAGAGTAAGCATAAGTGACATGTACGGCTCTTCATTTTTTTACTCAACTTCTAGTTTTTAATAAAATAAGTTAATCAGTCATAAAAACGTCTGAACATTGTCTAAAGAGCCAAATTAATAGAAATTTTTTCAGGTGTGTCAGTGGTTAAGATTTACCCTCTTTGCTCTCATATACACTGCTCACTGCAGGGGAAGAGGGTAGGGAAAAACAGGACAAAGAAGTATTTTTCTTTATAGTCATATTCTCATTTCAGTATTCACATTTAATGTAATTCATCTGTCATATACATTTATTTCTTCAATTGCATGTTATTAAAAAAAATACTAGCGTGAAGATAATTTTCCATAAATGTAGCCATATTGTCCCTTAGAAACAAGATATATTTCCTAGGTAATGACTACCCCACAGCCTAGCAGTGGTGGCCACTCATGCGCTATTCCGCCCTGCCTGACCAACGCTCATTACCACAGGATGGCTGTGGGACATGCAGTAACTCACAGATATTTCCTATGCAAAAACTATTTTGCGCAATCACTCCAGCAGCAGTGGTCGTATCCAAGGACAACAATCTTGTTTCTTAGGGACAACATGGCTACATTTAATTGAAACTATCATCACACAGGTACATTTTTATAACATCCAACTGAAGAAATGGTAGATGAATTTAATTAAATGTCAATGCCTAGATGAGAATAGCCCTTGAACTGTTTAAACCTCACACATTTAGCCCGTCATCAGGGAGGCATTATAGCTTCATAGTACACATTAACAGCTTCACAGAACACCACAAGGAGTAAAAATGGTACCCCTAGGAAGTACAAGTTTAGCTAGGTTCACGTTGCGTTTTCTGTGTACGCTAAGCGTATATGTCGGGAAAACTTAGAACGTATATGTTGAGCATATACATTAGGGGCACATTTACTTACCCGGTTCCTGCGCGATCCCCCAGGTGTGTTGTCTGACGAGGATAAAGTCTGCCGCGATTCAACAACATTGTGCGCCCGAGATCCTGCATGTGTCGCTTCCCCGCTCGGGTCCGCCTGAGTTCTCCCTCTTCTTCCCAGTGTATGTGAGTGCGTGTCTTGCAACACAATTTGAAATTTAAACCCCGCTTAGTCAGAATCAGTCGGGTTGTCCGACGGCCATGCCCACCGATTTGTGTCGCATGAAAGTTGGCCCAATTGCGGCAAAATTTGATCGTGGCGCAAAAGGGAAATAGTCGGAAAACCCCACGGAAATGCGATCCACAGACCCTTAGTAAATGTGTCCCATAGTGGCAGATGGAGGCATAGTTTTTACCTCTGTCTAACCACTACACGTTGTATCTGGCAAAAAAGGCAACATAGAAAGACGTAGCAAACTACATTTTTCCATCCTGTTCCACCCTGAGCTCAGCAGAGGCAATATAAGCTTATGGGCAGTGGATGCAGCATATTGCTTCCCTCCTCAAGACTCGCGTGCCCAGCGAGGTTGTTGTCCATATAAGCAGAAGCCAATCACTGACCTACATACCTGATACCGAATTCCCCTGATGTGTCCTTACAATGTATGGCAAAAAAAGTGATGTGAACCCAGCCATATACTGCAGAAAACAAACCTCTGTAACAGGAAAGTTCTGCAACATTGAGGCTAATAACGTATATTACAAAGTTTACCATCATCAACTGTGCTATTAATTTCTGAAATACCGTATATACTCGAGTATAGGCAGAGTTTTTAAAAAAATTTGATGAAAAACCCTAACTTGACTTATATTCGAGTCTGTTAAAAAAATAAATCTGTACTTTCCATCGTCCCTGAGTAGGTCCTCTTCTTTTCTTCGATGATCTGGCTCCAGGCCCGCAGCGCAATGCATTCACTCGCACCATGATGTCAGCCACTTGCTGACATTATAGTGCGCACACTGCCATCGGCAGTCAGTAAGCGGCTGACGTCCGCAGAGGACGCGCAGAGGAGCTGAAGCAACGGAGGAAAGAAGAAACCCAGCTCGGGGACGTATGAAAGAAGACCACATATTTTTATTTCCTTATTGGATGGGTATACCTCAGGAAGGGGCTGACTGGATATATAGGGGGAAGGGGCTGGCAGTCTGTATACTGGGGGCAGGGGCTGGCAGGCTGTATACTGGGGGCAGGGGCTGTCAGGCTGAATTCTGGGGCAGGGGCTGCAGGCTATATACTGGGAGCAGGAGCTGCAGGCTATATACTAGGAGGCAAGGGACTGGCAAGCGATATACTAGGGTCCACAGTCTGGCAGGCTATATATTAGGAGGCATGGGTTGGCAGGCTATATACTGGGGTATGGGCTGGCTGGATATATACTGGGGACTAGCTATCTTTATACTAGAGGGCATGAGCTGGATGGCTATATACTAGTGGGCATTGACGGGCTGGCTAGCTATATACTGGGTGGAAGCTGTGACCAATGCATTTCCTACTCTAGGCTTATACTCGAGTAAATAGGTTTTCCCAATGTTTTTGTGTTAAAATTAGGTACTTTGGCTTATATACAGGTAAAAACAAATAAAAATGTTTAGTTCATCATTAAGACATCTCTATAGTGGGTTTAAAAATGAGATTGTAGTAAGATACTCACATGTGGCAAAGGGCTTAAACGCGTTCCAGACACCGGCCTTGAATCAGAAGATTCAAAGCTGCAGGAATGAAGGCTGCAAAAACAGAAAGAAGATGTGATTGCACATGTCATGAATGGAAATTATACCAGTTAGCGTACATGTACAGTAGATTCTACATTGTAGAAGGATGTCTTTAGTCTGAGAAGAAAGTGGGAAGGAATGATTTAACACTTTAGTTATACAGCATTTACATTTTATGCGAAATTAGAGCAATAGATTACATGCCTCAACTCATTCTATAGGAAAATGATATATTAATGTAAATGCTAAAAAAACTGAGCATTAAGGTTCATCCTAGTGTATTAACCCTAGTGTATTACTAAGATATTATATGTTATAAAACAGATATAGTTGTGATAGCAACCTACACAAAAAAGAAACATTGGAAACATCAGGTTAATATAAAGTGATTTTGTGCAGAAGTGGACACTGTGCACTGCTGTACTGTGACCCCATACAGTGTAGTATAATGGGTTATTGCTCTTCTGTTGCATCCAGACAGAAGTGAAGTAGGGTTGTAGGTTTCTCTAAGGTATTGTATTATGGTCTCAAGGCTGGTGGTTCTGTGTGGCTGGTTTTTGTGATAGCATATATTTTTAGGAATACTTACAGTCTCTATTTGGATTTGTATGTTTAGGGCTACTCAAGCTATTTTATCAGTTTATGAAAACTTAAATATAGAATAAGGAAGTAAATGCATGCATAAATATAGAACAGCACTGAGCTCAGATACTATTTATGCAATTTTCAACCATTATGAGGAAGTAACACAATGCAATACTAACGAGGATACAAACTTTTTTATAAAAAGTTTACCACATGTTCTGGAATAAAGTTTTTATGCCCCGGAAGAAGCACAGAGGCGAAACCCTGGGTCGGGCAAGGATTGGTGTCCTCGTGGAGTCATTTGTGATATGCGCATTTTTTATCTACATATGTGAGTAGAACTGGAAATAAAAGTTTTAAAAGTTTAAAACTGTCTAACTATGTCTGGATATGTCTCTTATATGCAGTGAGTGGAGGAGACTAGGACAGGAGTGAAAATATTGACGGTTTCTGGTCTGAATGGTGACTTATCCCTGAAAGTGATCCCTTGTGTTTGGTGCACAAATAAGGAGGAAACCTGCATGGATCGTCTTTTTCGTTTTTGAGCTCCGGTCACAAAAGAGTTTCTTCTACTGGATGTTTCATAAAATGTTTCAGTTTGAATCAAAATTGCAAGAAGGCGCCTATGTCTAAAAACTCTTTAATGCAATTTTGAAAATGAACGTCTTTTTGAAAAAAAGTGTCTGCTTTTAGAAAATATGTGGTTTGCTGCGGTTTACTTTAATTATTTTTGCTGTAATTTCGATTTTATTTGTAAACATCAAAATTGTAAAAATTGCTTCTCTCTTTTCTGCTATATTTATCTTTCATATCCATCTGTACTGTATATGTAATATACTTTATAGTTCTGCATCTAGAAATCTCATCTTTCATATTTATCTTTATCATAATCATTATAATTAATAATTTCTTTATTTATATAGCGTACACAGATTACGCAGCGCTGCACAGAGCTGCCAGATCACTCCTTGTCCCCAATGGGGCTCACAATCTAATCAATCTACCAGTAAGTTTTTGGAATGTGGGAGGAAACCGGTGGACCCAGAGGAAACCCACACAAACACAGAGAGAACATACAAACTCTTTGCAGATGTTGACCAGCACTGCAAGGCTGTAGTGCTAAGCACTGAACCACCATGCTGCCCATCAATCTCCCTATCATATATCTATCTCCTATAAAATTCTCCCATATTACAGTTTGTTTTACCATACTAAAGGGAGCCTCTTCCTGACTGTGACTGGTCATAGAATAGTTTTATTTTGGGGCCCCACTTTCACTCATAGTACACGGCTGTCGCAGAGAACGAATATCCATCATATTGTAGTATTTGATTAACTGACGATTAATAGTACTTGAATCATACACTGGTGCATTGTTCATTTCAACATGAAATTTTATATAAATAGTTATGACTAACTATCTCACATAGAAAACAAGAGCATGTGGGAGTTGAAGTAATATCAGACATTACTAAACTGAAACCATATGCTTTGGTAAAATAACAACAGATCTCCAAGATGCTTGTGTTATGCAGTTGGCACATTCATTGGTTGGTTGTTCTTTAAGACACTAACATTTTCTTTATCATTTAAAATAGCTTATGAATGCTAACAATAAAAATTGTACAGATATGGGTGAAATAAAAAACACACTTTATTTTAAGAACCACTAAGCCAACTATACTGTAGCTTGGTTCTGATAAGGTCAGAACAAAAGAGCAGAGATGCCAAATAATCATTGGATCATGGAAAAGCAAAATGCATTTTTAAGATGATATGTTCTGGGACACTTATTCTTATGCTCTGAATGTTGAAGTGCATACACATCATCCATTAGCCCAGGAGTCTTTCAAACAGACAATGCAGAGCAGAGATCGGGTGGTGCACTATTGTGCTGGTTTCTAAAACCCAAGGCTTATTGGGAAGTGGTGCATGATAGAAAAACAGAAGTGAAAGAGCAGAATAGTACAAGCAAATGATACCATTTTAGGCAGTTTTCCAACTTATACGAAAAAGGAGCGTGTCATCTGTAAATAATGACCAGACCGATAATAGCCAGAGCGGCACAAATTTCAGCCTGTGCAACAGAAAATTCAACATTGTGGCACAGCAAACTAGACCAAGTAATAGGAGGTACAAAGCACCAGATTTATACTGCACCAGATTCATCATCAAGCATCAGAGCAGCAGAAGAGAACTGTCACATTCATACATATCTCCATTGTACTTCATGTTACTTGAAAGATTTGGGTGATGTCTTTTGCATTTAGTTATTAAAATAATGGAAAAAAATTATTCAAATCCAAAATTTTCTGCTTTCCATATAATCATAGCACCCAAGTAACTTAATAACAAACATTTCCTGAATGTCTGCTTTGTGTTGGAATGCTTTTAATGTACACTCTCATTTTCTTAGGATGTTATGAGGCTTAGAACTTTGGATGTAATTTCATGTAGACCTCGATTTCTCCCTCCCTCCAGATAACTCCCCAAATTGGAATGTGACATTATACAAGTCTCTCTCTCAAATGTTATTTGGTAAACTATAGTGGCATATAACGCGTTTAGGATACATGACCAACTGCCTTAATTACACCAGGCCACTCATCCCACAGTTTAATCATATTTCATCACAGATTTTTGCTTTGTATAAACCCCTTTATCCATTGTATTTTGGAATTCTCAAAGAGATGGAGGGTTACAGCTCAAGAATATGAAGGCTGTTGACTATAGAGTCGTAAATGTGAATCTTTCCTCTAAACAAAACCTGAAATTTAAAGAAATATCTCAGGGGGAGCCAGATAGGCGCATTGTGTATAATAAATAATAGAATTAATAATGGTCAACAGATATTAATATCATCTTCATAAGATTGGTTCTGTCAAGCAAAGATAGTGGCAATTTGCACCAGGGCTGGATTATAGGGGGGAAGGGGGGCTCCCGGGCGCCACTTTGACTTTGCTGGTACCGGCGCAATGTGAGACAGCAATGAGCCAGCGCAGAGTGTGACGTCACTGCGCTTCCTGTCAGCAGGGCGCTGCCATCTTGGTACACCTCCGAAGGACACTGCAAGGGAAGACAATGAGGTCGGTGCGCATTAGGCGGAACGGAGAAAGGTGAAGTATAATTTTATTATTTTACCTTGGACTATATATATGTTTTATAGGGCAATTGTATATAGTGAGTTATTATAGGATGTGTATATAGTTATAATAGGGGGACTGTATATAGCTAGTTATTATAGGGGGGTGTATATAGTTATTTCCAGAGGTATATAGTTGTTATAGGGGGACTGTATATAGTTAGTTATTATAGGGGGTGAATATAATTATTATGGGTGTCTGTATATAATTATTATAGGGGTTGTATATAGTTATTATGGGTGTCTGTATATAATTATTATAGGGGTTGTATATAGTTATTATGGGTGTCTGTATATAGTTATTATTGGGGGTTGTATATAGTTGTTAAAGGGGAACTGTATATGGTTAAAGCTGTGGGTCAGAACACAAATACTCACAGGTGTTTCTGCCTTTAAGAAGCACAATACTTCTTCTCTGTATTAATCTTTTACTGAATCAACTTCATAAGCAAATTTCCAGTGTTTTACACAGTAGGAAATCTTTCTGTTCTTTACATACTTTAGCAGGGGGGCCATCCATGCACGGGGCCTTATAATTTTGGAAGGAGGGTAAGGCTTCCTCCAGTTCTTCCATAGCTAGTGGAGCTTCTAGTGCTTCCATCTGCTTCTTAAAAGGAGATGGTAAGTTAATACCACCTAAATGTAAAAGTTCTAGCTTCTTGTCGGAACTTGACATGCCTTTATCCTCCCTCTGGTCACCAAGGTGCAGAGCAGTGGATAAACAAAGTCAGGAAAATAGGATAATATGCAGTAAAATGGGGGGCAGCTGCAACAACACACATCTGTTCACATATGCAGCTCAGCCACAGTCCCTCCACATTTAAAATGACTCTTAAGAAGTTGGTTAACCCTTATGGATTAAATTATGAAAAGTTCTACAAAATTTTATACACAGGGGAGGGGTTACAGGGACGACATCACTGCCTCTGACCATGTGACCTGCCTCATTTACATAATAAAGAAAAGATGATTTTACAATGATTAATCTATGAATTGACCAGATAAAGGCTGTGATGGAATCCTTGTGAGTTGCTCCAACAGGTAGAGGTGACAGAAATAGTAACAGAGACCTGATGACAGGTGTCCTTTAAGGCTTACTGTCCGGTTTGTCATCTCCAAGTTCCAGTCTCCCATTAAAATCTATCTTCCCTTTCTATCTTAAAGGAAAATTAACCTTACTATGTATAAGAATAGTGTTGGAGAGTCTTGGATCCAGCACTGTAAGATGCTTTCCTGACTAAATGATACTTACCTATTCTGGGTGGGTTTTTTTCTACAGATGACCACTTTGTGTCTTCATCAAATAAGATCCACAGAGGTAAATCGATATATCATAATTCTCATAGAAGTGTTGAGATACCACAACTGATCCTTGGAAATCTCCATAAACAAACAAAAAAAAGTGTGGCTCTAGGGCTAAGCGATATAAGTGAGGGAGAGATTTTGGATTTCTTCTATTGTGTTTAACTTCTACTTTGATCTATAAAAGTCATAGCAACTGTCCTGCCAAAAAACAAAGCCTTCCTTAAAAAAACATAATTTTTTTTTTTTTAGATTTGACACATTAGTAGAAATTCACAAATAATAACTCTACATGACATGGTAAAGTGAGTTTCAAAATCTCATCTTAACATAGGGGAAAAGTACATACATGGACATAGACATATACTGGCTGGTGGAGGCCAACTTGTGGCTCCAGTCTACTCAGTCGCATCCAGCATGAAATAACGTAATAGACTGGGTTTTTTCATCCAGCAGCTTGCTTTTCTATAGAAGACAGCAATGTAAAGGGTTTAGCATGGGCATCCTGGTTCTCTGACCATGTTACTCCATACACAGCGGGCTGTGCGGTACTGGCCCTCTTTTATCGCAGGAAACAGAGTTCTGCACCATGACAAGTTATGGGACCACAGGGAGCCTGGTTTTTCTAGTATGTAGAAAGTTTAAGGGGCAATTCAAACACAACAACACTCCCTAAGCATCAGCTTGATTTTTAAAAGAGCCGTTTTAAAAAGTGCCTCTAAAACCAATGAAGGCGACCAGTAGGGGCTTCATGACTTACCTATTTTTGGCCTTTAAGACCGAGGATATATCTACATTTTTCATCATCACCATCCTAAACCCATAACTATTATTTTTCAGTTAATGAATAATAATTATTAACTCTTTCATTTGAAGGATGTTAAATACAAATACAGTTTTTATTTTTTTTTAAATATTGTGCTCCTCAATGTATGGCATAAAGAAAGTTTTTTTTTTTTTTAATTATTATTTCAGGCGCCCTAGGGTACTTGAACTATAGGGGGTCTGGTCACTGAATACAATATACTGAAATAGAACTGAATTGCACTATATTGTAAACATACTGCTTCTATACTACAGAATGCCTAGTGACAGCTAAGGGAGTCTCTAACTGTCTCCCAGCTGTCATTGCAACTGTGCAGCTTCCTCGAATGATGTCACAGTAGGCACTGATCGGAATTTAAAGATGGCGGCTCCCTTGTACAGTGTTAGGTGCAGAGGTCAGGTTCATCCTTTGCACCTAACTGAAGCAGTTACTGCAATACCAGAACATAAAGTGACACCCCACCCCCTAATTTGAAACTACACTACATATTTAGAATCAGTTGTAGTAAGAATTGAAGGACTGCGGATAACAGATATACACTGCTAAAAAAATAAAGGGAACACTTAAACAACTCAATATTAGTCCAAGTAAATCAAACTTCTGTGAAATCAAACTGTGTAGGAAGCAACACAGATCAATAATACATGCTGTTGTGCAAACGGAATAGACAACAGTTGTAAATTATTGGCAATTAGCAAGACACACTCAATAAAGGAGTGGTTCTGCAGATGGGGACCACCGACCACTCCTCAGGACCTATGATTTATGGCTGATATGTTGGTGAATTTTGAATGTTGGTGATGCTTTCACACTTGTGGTAGCATGAGAAGGACTCTACAACCCACTTAGGTCAAAGCGAGCTGTGGCTCGAAGGTTTGATGTGTCTGGAGGCGCTACCAGGAGACAGGTCGGTACACCAGGAGACGTGGAGGGGGCCGTAGGAGGGCAACAACCCAGCAGCAACCCACTTTCTCCTTTGCGTAAGGAGAAGAACTGCCAGAGGCATGCATAATAACCTCCAGCAGGCCACAAATGTGCATGTGTCTGCACAAACGATTAGAAACTGACTCCATGAGGATGGTATGAGGGCCTGACGTCCACAGATTGGGGTTTTGCTCACAGCCCAACACCGTGCAGGATGCTAGGCATTTGCCCAGAGAAGACCAGGATTAGCAAATTCACCACTGTTGCTCAGTGCTCTTCAAAGTTGAAAGCAGGTTCACACTGAGCACATGTGACAGACGTGACAGAACAAAGTATTCAATGAGAATATTTCATTCATTTAGATCTAGGAGGTGTTATTAGAATGTTTTTCATATTACCAAGAATATCTTGACTTTTTGGAACATTTCAGCACAATTTTTTAACAAAAAAAATCGAATTACCGTAGTTAGAACTAACCTGAATGATGAAGGTGGCCTGTTGTCCGGTGTCCTAGATGATAAAGTACCAAATAGTTTCCTTTGATCTTCTCTTGGTGTGAAAGGTCTTTTAGTTTTCAGTGTCCGAAGAGAATTTCTGGCTTCATTTATTATTTCAGCGCTTGTCTTTTGGGCAGGATTTGGAGGTTTATAAAAAGGATCTGGTTTCTTATCACGTGAAGAGTACATCTTTTGTAGACACTGATGTGGAGACACAATACTAAAAGGCAAATAAATAAAGATCATGGTCAAAAAATAAAAAAAATAAAAATATATTTAATGGATCCTTTGTGAATGTGAGGTGTCATCTTCATTTTATGTTTCATTAGTTCTAGCCATATGGTGAAATATTTTTCTATTTTTATAACCACTTTCTGAACATTACATGTCCTGTTATTGGTATCAAGACAAGACAAGCAGTTTTTTTTTTTATTTTTCAGTTACACTGAGCTGTTATACACAGTATTAAGAGAAATTATTATGTAGAAGCTAGATGAATCATAGGCATAATAGTCTGATTTCTACATATTTTATGTAACTTTTATGTAACTTATGTAGAGGCCATTGAGCAAGTAGGGGACCGTGTCCATCTACAATGTTATCAATATATTGTAATCCTGGCCACAGTGAAAATGGATTTTTATTTTAGTACCGGTATGTATAAACTTTATTGACTGAAGCATAACGTTTGCTAGGCACAGTAGCATGTAAATATAACTGAAATGCACAGGCATAAACATGAAAAATAAACACATACATGAACACACAGCACATTCTGCAGGTACAAAAGAAAACAAAAACAAAAGAATAAAAGGAACGCAATTTCCTATTCCTGACAGCAGGTGTCATTCTTGAATAGCATTATTTTAGTGGTGGAGTGCGATCAGGCCCTGCTTGGCGTAGAACTGTTCAGACTTGAATGGTCAGAGGCTATACTGAGGGCGTAGGCGGGGGCACTCCACTCCACCTCTGGCAGTTTGCAAGTAATTACTATTGTTTCAGGGCAAGCCCTGATAAATTTCCTCCCATTCTATTATAAATAGGGACAATGAGGGACCAGATTTTCTGAAACTGATCCATAGTGTCGCAATCAATAACTCTGGAGAAGACTAAATTGGGTTTCCTTCAATTTACCAAACACTTGCACTTGCCAAAAATATACTAGCAGCCATGACAGACAGACAAACTCTAGGGTGTTGAGGAAAATTACAACCAATAACTTCCAATATTAGGTTTGTTGTCCGATTCCAGAATCTTTCTGCTATTGGGCAGGCCCACCAAATATTTAGTGTTGTTCTCTCTGTAGTGCAACCCTTATTGCAGAAATAGGAAGCTGAGGAGACAATGGAGGCAAGTGCCAGGGACCAGAGCTGCTGGGACCCATATTAGGCTGTACAAGGAAACCATGGGGTTGAGGGGGGCTGTATCTAATGAATCCATAGGGTGTGAGTGGGGGGTTCTTTATATAAAATACCCATGAGTGGGCTGTATATAAAATAATCATAAGGGGGTGTTTGGCATAATAACCTAGGAAATATTTAGTCTCTGAATTTTTAATGCCGCCATGTGAATTTACTACAAAGCTGTCGCCCAAGGGTCTACTTTACCCTGGAGGCGACACTGGTGACAAGTTCCAATAGCCTATGCTATGCTGATTTTAAAAATGCTTTGTCAGCATTCTGAATCATTTCAGTAGTTTATGATAGTTTGATTTACATTACCTGTCTCCCAGCTAACAAAAATTTCACAAAAGCTCAAACCTTAACCTATTATGTAAAAGAAAAAACATTCGATAGGGAGTGGGGGGGTTGACGGCGCAGGGGAACACAGGTGAGAAAGTCCAAAAACACCTAAAGATTCAACAGCTGCTATTAGAGAATTTTTGGAGAAGGATACACGGGTTTTAGAAGAGCAGAAGAATTTTATAATTAATTTAATAAATTTTGGTCTCGAAAGGAACTACTTCTGGTTTGAGGGAAAGTTCTTCCTACAAAAGGAACTAAAAAGAATAAAAAGAAATTGCACCAAGAAGGAGGATTACGAAGAGCAGGCTGCAATATTAAAAGAGAGGTTTTTACAAAGAAATTATAAAATAGAGGAGCTAGATAAAGCACAAACCGAATTAGAGCAAGAAACCTCAAGAATGAGTGATAGTGAAAAGAAAAATAAGAATAAACATAATATTATGGGCGAAAATAATGAAAAAATAGTTGTTCCATTCATCACCGATTATACGAAGGACGCACACATTATCAAAAACATTTTTAAACAGAATTGGCACATTTTAAAACACGATCCAGTCATAGGACACCTTATAACAGAACCAAAAATTGTTCACAGGAAATTAAGGAATGTGAAAGATTGTATAGTACAGAGTAGTATCAATCATAAAGATGACTACACAGATATAGCACATAAAGGTTTTTTTAGGTGCACACATTGTAAAGTGGGCAACAGCACGGGAGAATCATCCACGGGTGGTATTTATAATTTCACTTCATCTGACAACGCACAAGTTTTTAATATAAAACACTTTGCCACGTGTGACTCCATTCGAGTTATTTATATGATCATCTGTCCATGTGGCTTAAAATATATTGGAAGAACCATAAGGAAACTGAAGGTTAGGGTTGGAGAACATTTTAGGAACATCAAAAATGGTAAATTAGATCATTCTCTGTCTGCCCATTATGTGAAATTTCATCAAAACAATCCCAAGGGTACTAAGTTCTTTACCCTTGAACAGGTATCCCCACATTGGAGAGGAGATGATCTAGAAAAGAAAATGAGCCAACGAGAATCCTTTTGGATTTATCAATTAAAAACCCTGATCCCGATGGGACTCAATGCAGACTTTGAGATTAAATGTTTCCTCTAGTATCCCCCTGCAACTGAGTATGAGGTTTATAATCACTATTGAACACTAAACACAGAGCACTTTAATTTTTGCACATTAGTATTAATACATAATCTACCTCATATTTTATGTTGAATGTTATACATATATATCTATGTTAGAATGGAAGAATATTTTGTTATTAAATATATCAAAATTCATTACGGAATTCATATAAGAAGGAAGTTACTGATAAGATGAAAAATAATTTTTTAGTATTAATACCTTCTTACATTTATATAGTTTGATATGTTTTTAATACATTTTTAATATGTATGTTCCCCCTCCACTTGGATGTCTCATCCAAGTAAATCTCACTGATGTAGTCTGGGAGAGTAATTACTATAAAGAGTCAACAATGCATGCACGTCGGTAAGCCCCGGAAGAAGCCGTGGAGGCGAAACTCGGAGTCGGGCGAGGAAAACCGAACGTGCATTTTTAAATTACTAAAGGCCTTATTTTAACTTTTGTCTGTGAGTATATTGAATAAATGTTTCAACTTAATTACCACAAAAGTTGTCTGCACTATCACGTGTTATCTTCTCTTCCTTTTGACGAGTGAACCGGAGTGACCGCGAAATTTGTGGAACACACCACACGGTGGCAGCAGTTCCTGGTCGGAGGATTTTACCCACGCACCCGTAACAAACAACGATCCGGAGTTTTCGTCCAGCAAGACCGGAAGAAAACTGAGTGAGAGCGTGGAATACGAGCACACCTTTTTCCATCAAGAAAGGTACTGTCTAATCTAACTTCACTCTTGGCGCTTGATGTGCGCTAATAAAGAGCGGGCAAGGACGTTGATGCGGTGAACAATATACTTCTTTCTTCTGTCTCCCAGCTAGCAGCGTGTGGCGAGTCCCAAGGTAGGGGGCAGCTGCTGCCTGTGTGTGCCTATGCAATCTTCCTATCCTCCACACCATCCTCCTGTGTGGAGGAAATGAGACTGACACAGGATACAGCTGTCACCCCCTGGGACTCACCAAACACTTCTGGCAGGGGAGCAGGTAATGTAAGGTAGCCTGTCATCAGCAAATGGCCTAATAAACCACTACCAGCAAATGGTCAAGCAGCGTAACACCTCATAGTTTTTGTTTCTTTCATGACCCAGTGTGGTGGCATCATCCAGAAAATCAACTTTGAAGTGAGATGTAAATTGGTTGTATAAAGTCAAGGAGGCGGAGAGTTTGACTTTCAAACTGCATCAGGCTTGTGGTTTTGTGTGTTTTCGAATAAGAGATACAGACAGTTAAGGAATGTGAGCTGAGGATAAAGAGCTGTTAAAAAGATTGTTTTTGAATATATACCATACTGCTTGAAGAGTGTCACAAACAAAACCCTCTTATTATCCATAATAAATAGGAGGAGGACAAACATGCTTACAATCTCCGAAGAGCAGTGGTCGGATATACTGGAGAGGGTCCCTCATTAAACACTATGTGAAGCCCACCGACTGTCACAACTTTATTTATTACACAGGGTATATCGCACATCGCAATGGTTGTTCAGGGCCTCTGTGGAGATGCCAGATGCCCTAGGTGTGGAAGAGATGATGCACACTTAATGCACATGATGTGGGAGTGCCGCAGATTAGGGCAATTCTGGAAAGACGTATTGAACCTCATGTCACGAGTGTTTGGAATGGTTCTGCCGGCTACTACTATTGTTTGTGTTTTGGGTAACGTAGACAGCGATAACAAATCAGATGGTACACTACAAAGTTTGAACATGTATGGGGTCCCTGGATAGATACTCCTGGCTTGCCATAAACACACCTTCTTCGCAATCCACTTAGAGCATTTCTTTGAATACACAAGGCTCATTGTAAACCTGCTGCATAATGTTTCCAGAACTACTGTCTAAAATGTTCTTGCCTCTTTATAGTATTCAAACATAACAAAACTATATAAATTTGTTATCTCAGTGATTGTACCTACCCAAATAATAAAGGGCAGGTGTTTTATGGACAGTACAGTGAAAGCATAAAAATAGAACCCACATGCGAATGGTGCTACAACCCCTTTAACTCCTTAACGGCCTGGCCTTTTTTTGTTTTTTTCATTTCTATTTTTCACTCGCCACCTTCAAAAATCCATAACATTTTTATTTTTACATGTAAAGACCTGTGTGACGGGTTATTTTCTGCATAACAAATTGCACTTCATAGTGACAGTATGTAATAATTCATGCCGTGTATTGGGAAGCGGGAAAAAAATTCCAAATGCAGTGAAAATGGTGAAAAAACGCATTTACGACGTCTTCTTGTGGGCTTGGATTTTACGGCTTTCACTGTGCACCACAAATGACATGTCTACTTTATTCTTTGGGTCGGTACGATTACGGGGATACCAAAGTTGTATAGGTTTTATAATGTTTTCATACATTTACAAAAATTAAATATATAAATATATATATATTTTTTAATTTTACCATCTTCTGGCGCCAATAACTTTTTCATGTTTCTCATACTTCGGTTTATGGAGCTGTGGGTGGTGTCATTTTTTGTGACTTGTTTCATTGCTTTCATTTTTAGGACTGTGCGACCTTTTGATCACTTTTTATTGATTTTTTTTATATTTTTAAAAATGGCAAAAAAGTGCCATTTTCGTAACTATTTTCCGTTACGGGGTTAAAGACAGTGACAAACCGCTATTATATTTTGATAGATCAGGCATTTTTGGACGCGGTAATACCTAATGTGTTTATGATTTTTACTGTTTATTAATATTTATATCAGTTCTAGGGTAAGGGGGGGTGATTTGAATTTTTTGTTTTTTTTATTATAATTTTTTTTAAACTTTTTTTAAATTTTTACTATTTTTCAGACTCCCTAGGGTACTTTAACCCTAGGTTGTCTGATTGATCCTATCATATACTGCCGTACTACAGTATTGCATTATATGGGGATTTTCCTCCTCATTCATTACAATGTGCTGATAGCACAATGTAATGAAAGGGTTAAAACGAGAAAGCCTCGGGTCTTCGGAAGACCCGAGGCTGCCATGATGGTGGATCGCCGATCCCTTGATTTTTGAAAGTGGGGAGCGATAAACAGAAAGTAAAATGCAAAAAGCAAGGCAGTGACAGGGGGATAAAATGCCCCCTACACCACATGATAAAAATAAGTCTTGGTCATCAAGGCGCAAATGAGCTTGGGGTTAAGTTTGTTTATTTATATTTCTTTGTTCAGGTAAACAAAGAGGTGAATAATGGTAAACCCATTCTGGACAAAACTAATATAGGGATCAGAACTCAATTAGGTTTTTTAAACTTTTTATGGAATGCTGTCCACGAAAAACAGGCTGCTAAAATATTCTAGAGCAGTAATGGCGAACCTTTTAGAGACCGAGTGCCCAAACTACAACCAAGACCCACTTATTTATCAAAAAGTGCCAACACAGAAATTTCATTTGTGATTTATACTCCCTTCTCTGTCACAGCTTTCATTGATATCAGCACCCTGAGGACACCAATAAAGCAGAAAATAGAAGAAATTTGGATGATCCCATAAACAGGATGAATTGTCAGGGCCAGAGCAGGAGCTACAATGATAATCCAGATCTTTCCACACCTTTCCACTCCTCCAGTAGTCCCAGGTAGCCCTGTCACTTTAAAATAGCTCTGTGCACAGCAAGTCCTGTGCTGTATGGGACTGCAGAAAGATACCTGGAGTGCCCACAGAAAGGGCTCTGAGTGCCACCTCTGGCACCCGTGCCATAGGTTAGCCACCACTGTTCTAGAGTGTCACAAAGCTACTGTAAAAAAAAAAAAAAGTGATGACAGACAGATGCAACTCAACCATTAAAAATGGACAGATGGGCCAAAAAGGAAGCTAAGTGGATGCAAACCGGCTGTGAAAAAAATTAAAAAAAAGAAATCGGACAATACTTTCTCTCAAACATGGTCAATTATGGTTGATAAATAAAATTTCATGCTGTCTGAGATTATTTTCTAAATCATGAACTATTTATCATTTAGCACATCATAGCTTGTATGCCCAAAACTGGTATACAAGTTGTGATTTTTTGTGCAAGAATTGCAACTTTTACCCCCTGTACGCCTGTTGGGCGTGGTGCCTTGCAGTGGGCCGGCACGAGGTGTTGCTTGTTCAGGTGCAGGCTATGGTGCTATTCTTTGCCAAGTTAGACCCAGATTTATCATGTGCCCCATTACCTTGAGTATGATACAGCATAATGTTTTATAATGGAAGGATTATGAGAGTTTTGTCACATCATCATGATTTTCCATATCATACACAGTGGGATATAAAAAAAAGTACTAATGGAATTTTGATATTTTTATAGGAAAAATAAGAAAATTGAAATTAAAAAACATCCTATTTTTGACATGAAGCATTTTCCTGGGGGCTGGAGGGGGCAGTGCAGTCATTTCTTTGTGATTAGGCTGGCACATATATGGCCACTTTTCTATGGGCACCTGTCCATGTTCCCTCTATCCCTGGGTAGGTCTCGTTGCTGTAGACTGTTGTGGGGTATTTGTGGCTGTTTCCCGTGGTTCCCAAATGACATACATAGGTAAGTTTAGGGCACATGTTCTACCAGCCTGAATAATTCAGTATGCACAGGGTAATATCGCACATCGCAATGGTTGTTCAGGGCCTCTGTGAGATGCCAGATGCCCTAGGTGTGGAAGAGATGATGCACACTTAATGCACATGATGTGGGAGTGCCGCAGATTAGGGCAATTCTGGAAAGACGTTTGAACCTCATGTCACGAGTGTTTGGAATGGTTCTGCCGGCTACTACTATGTTGTGTTTTGGGTACGTAGACAGCGATAACAAATCAGATGGTACACTACAAAGTTGAACATGTATGGGGTCCCTGGATAGATACTCCTGGCTTCCATAAACACACCTTTCCGCAATCCACTTAGAGCATTTCTTTGAATACACAAGGCTCATTGGAAACCTGCTGCATAATGTTTCCAGAATACTGTCTAAATTGTTCTTGCCTCTTTTAGATTCAAACATAACAAAACTAATAAATTGTATCTCAGTGATTGTACCTACCAAAATAATAAAGGGCAGGTGTTTAGGACAGTACATGAAAGCATAAAAAAGAACCACATGCGAAGGTGCTACAACCCCTTTAACTCCTTAACCGCCTGGCTTTTTGTTGTTTTTTATTTCTATTTTTCACTCGCCACCTTCAAAATCCAAACATTTTATTTAAATGTAAAGACCTGTGTGACGGGTTTTTTCTGAACAAATTGCACTTCATAGTGACAGTATGTAAATTCATGCCGTGTATTGGAAGCGGGAAAAAATCCAAATGCAGTGGAATGGTGAAAACGCATACGACGTCTTCTTGTGGGCTTGGATTTTACGGCTTTCACTGTGCACCACAAATACATGTCTATCTTATTCTTGGGTCGGTACGATTACGGGGATACCAAAGTTGCATAGGTTTATAATGTTTCATACATTTGCAAAAATTAAATATATAATATATATATTTTTAATTTTACCATCTTCTGGCGCCAATAACTTTTTCATGTTTTCATACTCGGTTTTATGGAGCTGTGGGTGGTGTCATTTTTTGTGACTTGTTATTGCTTTCATTTTAGGACTGTGCGACCTTTGATCACTTTTATTGATTTTTTTATATTTTTTAAAAATGGCAAAAAAGTGCCATTTTCGGAACTATTCCGTTACGGGGTTAAAGCAGTGACAAACGCTATTAATTTTGATAGATCGGCATTTTGGACGCGGTAATACCTAATTGTTTATTTTTAGTTTATTAATAATATCAGTTCTAGGGTAAGGGGGGGTGATTTGAATTTTTGTTTTTTATTATAATTTTTTTAAACTTTTTTAATTTACTATTTTTCAGACTCCCTAGGGTACTTAACCTAGGTGTCTTTGATCCTATATATACTGCCGTACTACAGTATTGCATTATATGGGGATTTCCTCTTCATTACAATGTGCTGATAGCACATGTAATGAAGGGTTAAAACGAGAAAGCCTCGGTCTTCGAAGACCCGAGGCTGCCATGAGGTGGATCGCATCCCTGATTTTTGAAAGTGGGGAGCGATAAACAGAAAGTTAATGCAAAAAGCAAGGCAGTGACAGGGGGATAAAGCCCCCTACACCACATGATAAAAATAAGTCTTGGTCATCAAGGCGCAAATGAGCGTGGTTAAGTTTGTTTATTTATATTTCTTTGTTCAGGTAAACAAAGAGGGAATAATGGTAACCCATTCTGGACAAAACTAAATAGGGATCAGAACTCAATTAGGTTTTTTAAACTTTTTATGGATGCTGTCCACGAAAAACAGGCTGCTAAAATATTCTAGAGCAGATGGCGAACCTTTAGAGACCGAGTGCCCAAACTACAACCAAGACCCACTTATTTATCAAAAAGTGCCAACACAGAAATTTCATTTGTGATTATACTCCTTCTCTGTCACAGCTCATTGTATCAGCCCCCTGGGACACACAATAAGCAGAATAGAAGAAATTGGATGATCCATAAACAGGATGAATTGTCAGGGCCAGAGCAGGAGCTACAATGATAATCCAGATCTTTCCACACCTTTCCACTCCTCCAGTAGTCCCGGTAGCCCTGTCACTTAAAATAGCTCTGTGCACAGCAAGTCCTGTGCTGTTGGGCTGCGAAAGATACCTGAGTGCCCACAGAAAGGGTCTGAGTGCCACCTCTGACCCGTGCCATAGGTTAGCCACCAGTTCTAGAGTGTCACAAAGCTACTGTAAAAAAAAAAAAAGTGATGACAGACAGATGCAACTCAACCATTAAAAATGGACAGATGGCCAAAAGGAAGCTAAGTGGATGCAAAACGGCTGTGAAAAAATTAAAAAAAAAAAGAAATCGGACAATACTTTCTCTCAAACATGGTCAATTATGGTTGATAAATAAATTTCATGCTGTCTGAGATTATTTTCAATCATGAACTATTATCATTTAGCACATCATAGCTTGTATGCCCAAAACTGGTATACAAGTTGTGATTTTTTGTGCAAGAATTGCAAATTTTACCCCCTGTACGCCTGTGGGCGTGGGTGCCTTGCAGTGGGCCGGCCACGAGGTGTTGCTTGTTCAGGGCACGGCTATGGTGCTATTCTTTGCCCCAGTTAGACCCAGATTTATCATGTGCCCCATAGCTTGAGTAGATACAGCATATGTTTATAATGCAAGGATTATGAGAGTTTTGTCACATCCTCATGTTTTCCATATCATACACAGTGGGTATAAAAAAAAGTTATGATTTTGATTTTTTATAGGAAAAGAATTGAATAAAAAAACATCCTATTTTTGACATGGCATTTCCTCCGGCATAGGGGCTAGAGGGGGCAGTACAGTCATTTCTTGTGTTAGGCTGGCACCTAATTTCCCGAAAATAAGACAGTGTCTTATATTAATTTTGGCTCCTAATGAGGCGCTAGGTCTTATTTTCAGGGGATGTCTTATTTTTTCAATGAGCAATAATTTATATTTATCGTTAAACAAAAAAATCAACTTCTCCAACTTATGACTCTCCAAACTCTGAATTTCATGCAGTATTTCTTGTGACTCCATTTATATTAAAATCATTGGCCCCAATCTCTCATTATTAGTAAAAGCACTTTCCATAGATGACCCTTCTTATCCTGGGAGCTGCCGGTATCACATTTGCAGCACAACAGCCAGTGATTTATCCCATGAAGTCTTCCCCATGTCACAACCTTCTGCTGCATCTTAAAGATTTCCTAATACTAATGTATGGCGCGGGGGGAGCCGTTGCAATGACGGCCACTAGGTCTTATTTTCAGGGGAGGCCTTATATTTCTAAGACGGAGCAAACTTGTACTAGATCTTATTTTCGGGGGATGTCTTATTTTAGGGGAAACAGGGTATATGGAGGCAGCTGTGGCTGGCAGCCACTTTTCTATGGGCACCTGTCCATTTTCCCTCTATCCCTGGGTAGGTCTCGTTGCTATAGACTGTTGTGGGGTATTTGTGGCTGTTTCCCGTGGTTCCCAATAACATAGGTAAGTTTAGGGCACATGTTCTACCAGCCTGAATAATTCAGGACCAACTATGAGGACACAATACCGGGCACATGGCGGCCATCACTATGTAACGTGACACGCGCAGAGCAAGGGAGTGACTGAGAGCGGCGTGCATTGTCACCATGGCAATGAGCACTAGTCTTCATCACAAGATAACATAAGTATACGGCTCCGGTACCGACTGCTAATTCCTGCGTGAACCGGTGATAACCCCGAGCCCCTGGAAATTACCTAGTAGAAGGACACCCAACAACTGAACAAGTAGTGCCACCGCCGTGCCTGCACCCTGAGGCCGCTGTGTTGTTGTTACCGCGCTGACGTGTGAGGTGATCACTCCGTGTGGACACTTGTATAGGAAGCCGGGCACAGCACAGGGTAATGCTCAAAAAGCTTTATTACAGGCTTTCCTGTAACATGCCAAACACTGCAAGTTTGTGACAAGAAATAATGAATATACAGGAAAGACATCCAAAATATCAGATTTATACGATGAAAGACGGGGTTTAGTGTCTTGTAAACGTCCCCATGAATTAGTGAGAGGATGACATGGGACAATAGTCACCACTGTACTCCCGGTAAAGCATCATGTACAGGTCAACACAAACAACGCCCGGGAAGAGAGAATAAGGCAGGGCTTCTGCAGAGTATGCGCACATGCTACATATACTTTGTTATATGTGACCCTAAGCTGGAGCAGCAGATAAACGAAACACATAAAGCAATGTAAATAATACGCTGACAGGAGGGAGACTTACCTGAACGCCGAAGAGAAAGTCACATCGCGTGGAGCTGCCAAGTGTATGGAAAGCTCAGAGAGAGCGGTATATGGAGGGAAGTCCTCCCCGGATGGCGAGGGCAGGAGCTGCTTGTGTTGGGTAGAGATGGAGGCAGTGAGGTGGTTGCTATGGAGTCGCAGACGCTTAGCCGGCACCCCGGCCCTGCCTCAGCATGGGAGGAGGTGGGTGCAGCTGTGTGGGTGATGTAAGTGTCTCAGTGTCAGCCTGCAGTACACAATCCTATATACCCTGAGGGACTTCAACACTAGTACAGATTATGGTCTTCAATTAGAACTAAATAAATGCTCGTTTGATCTTATCATGCTAACCATTTCCTACTTACAGAAAGCTATCTCCTATCTTAAAAAAAATCTACCATCAAAATCAAGCATCATAAACCAGGGGCTCTTACTCGGCCTCCTTCATGCTAAAATCAACCTTTAAAATTATGCTAATGAGCCTGAGCTGCTCAGTGCTGAAGATTAACAGGCTGTTACAAAGAGCAAAACTTGTCACTGACTTCCCTACTCTCTACCTAGCAGCAGGAAATGCAGGGGAAGAAGCCAATGTTCTGCTCATTGTAAAAGCATGTGAAGCTAGAATACTGAGGGGCTCTGGAAACACCCACTAGAGCCCTTTATGCTCATTAACAGAATTTTAAAAGTTGATTTTGAGTTTCCCTGGTTTATCATGCTTTATTTTGAAGGTAGATTTCCTTTAAAGTGATGTGATATGTTATGTATCCATTTAGCTAGATATCTTTTTGTGTTTACCTACAAAAATAGGAGAACTCACCTCTAATATATTTGTCTGATCAATATACATGAGACATATTATTTTTGGTTCACCCTACTTACAGCACTTGCATTATTCTACAATGTTCTCAGTATGTAGCAGTATACATAGTATAGTGCAGTCTATGGAGGATGTTCATCGGCTGAAAGCTGGTTTGGACGAACTGATGGACATTTATTATAGGATTTTCCTTACTTTTTGACAGTGAAAAGCTGCAGTTTTTTTTTGTTTGTTTTGAACAAATTGCATGTGGCTGTTCCCCCACCTCTATATAATGGTTTAAACTTAGAAGCATGGCTAGTGTAACGCTGTGTAAAGCCAGATTTGACTTGCATAGCCACTACACACTCATGGAGTAAACATTTTGCGGCTTTATATGCAACTTTTTAAAAAAATTGCTGACAGCAAGTGGAGCATAAGAACAACAGCCATAGAACTGTCTTAAGTAGCTGGCTTAAAGGGGTTGTCCGGTCATAACATTGCCCCTCATAAGATTTTCTCCTAAGGCCACATTCACACAACGTGTGCCCGCCATATAGTAGCTGGCGGGCACACGTCGGCATTGCTCACCCCCATCCCTCTCCACAGTGTTGTATGGCATACGGCATTGATAAGAAAAGGGTTTTTTTGGTCGCTAGCCGGGCGACTTCTTGAAATTAATTAATAGTGCGCATACCCTATCCACCTGTGGCCAAATACGAAAAGGGTCAGTAAAACTACCCCCTTTGAGGGTTTTGAATTGTGCTATCTTTCTCCCGGACACGGGATGGTACGGTGCCGCACGTGTGCGGCATCGTACCGGTCCAGTACGGCGCCGTGCGCCCATTGCTGTCTATGGGGGACATATTTATGGCGTATATATGTCGGCCGTATATAGGTCCATCATAGCGTTGTGTGAATATAGTCTAATTTAATACACTTCCAACATTTTATGAAGTTTAAAATTCTGGCCCATTTTCTAGTAATCAAAATAATATATAAAACCCTACCTTCATTTGTGTACCCCCCTCCCTCATCCCCATCCCCTCAGTAACTTGTAATCCTGCCTCATTTTTCTGTCACGCTTGCATGCAAACTTCTCTGTGCTGTGGAGTCTTTGTTCCCCTTCATCTACTGAGACACGGGGGAGAATATTGTAGTCAAGCACACACGTGATTCGCAGCAAGCAGCCTGTCGCTGGACACGCACAAGCAGCTTTGAAGGAGAGGATGATGGGACTTGATGATGGGACTGGAGAGTGAGTGAGAGACAGGCAGGGAGAGTGAGTGAGAGATAGATAGATAGAGTGAGTGAGTGAGAGAGAGACAGGCAGGGAGAGTGAGAGACAGGATAGGGGACTGAGTGAGTGAGGGAGAGAGAGTGAGTGAGAGACAGGATGGGGGAATGAGTGAGTGAGTGAGAGACAGGAAGGGAGAGTGAGTGAGAGACAGGCAGGGAGAGTAAGAGACAGGCAGGTTGAGTGAGAGACAGAAAGACAGGCAGGCAGAGTGAGAGGCAGGGAGGGAGAGTGAGCTAGAGACAGACAGGGAGAGATATATAGCTAGATAGAAAATATTTTTTGTTAACCTATTCTATTTTGTGACAGCTAAGAGCAGTTATTTAGTATCTTGGGCAACACCGGGATCTAAAGCAAGTTTAAGTATATAAATTACCTGTGCAAAAATTAAAATGGTAAAAAGTGTTTTCCAAGTTAAATCACATGGGGCTGTGATTATTCCACATGCTGCTCACTCTTCTTTGGTGGAGTTGTTTCTGCTTCTCTTATTTCTGACATAAAGCCTAATTTATCAGGATGTATTAGAGAGACGAGCATCCCTAATAGGCAGTTATCTAATGCTTTGACTATGATTTTAACAACAGCTGTAACTAGAGATAACAGATGATAATAGTCAGGATATCTCAAGTCTTTACCCAGTTTTGGGGTCAGGATTATCATAACCTGACACATTGAAGTCTAGATACCGATATACCTAAATTTTGTATTAACTTACCCAGTGCCATCCATACTTAGTACCTTCTTTGCAAAAGAGGACAAGGTTATCTGTAATTCCTCTATCCTAAATTATACTTAGGGTACATTCACACAGCGGTATGCCCGCCGTGTGCTGGAGAGGAGGCGGCCCCTCCTCCCTCCTCATGGCACTCACCCATTGGAAGTTACTTTATTTCGATTTCAGAGTAAAATCAGTCCGAGATGCTTGAGCAGGGGGTCAAGCAAAGCTAGAGAAAGCGCCGGACGGTGCGAAACGGCTGTCGCCTTGCTTGACCCCCTGCTCCTACCTCTGCCCCACTTTGGCTGAATCATGTCGGACTGATTTTACTCTGAAATCGAAATAAAGTAACTTCTAACGGGTGAGTGCCGCAAATGTCTTTTCTTGTTAAAGATACACCACAAAAAAGATGGTGAGCTCTGTAGGATCTGAGCGGTGAAGCCATACATTTATGATTTCAGGCGCACGATCTTAGTGAATCGCTGCACGCTGCATTCTAGACAGACAATGCACTTTCAGTAAACTCCAGCGGTATTGTAAGTAAATGTGCCCCAATATATATGGATTAAAATGGCATAATGCTATTTTTACTCTACACCATACATTCTGTATTATCTTTGGGTCTTCACCTGTGGGATATAGTTTGCAAAAAGGGGTCATTGTTAAGTTTTTATTTTACTGTACTGGTCCCCCAGGAATCTACAAATGCTGCACATTGCAAAAAAAAACATTTGTGAAATGTCTGTGCTATGACGACCACTCCATACCTTCTAAGCCCTGCTGTGGAGTGTTGCCATTGTAATAAATTTAACAACTTATCTGGTCCCTGGTCAATCAATGGTATCTGGCCAATTTCATTGTACAGAGCTAGGTGCGTTTAAGAGTCTTGTATATTTGACACCATCTACTGCCTATAACTGGTAATGCAGCTGAGTATTATCTGCCTGGCCTCATGGGATGACTACTGGACGGGTTGAAATGTCTGTTAAAAGATAGCTTCCATAACAGGAAGTGCCCATTACTTAGCTAATTTAGATACCTTCTCCCTCATGTCTCTAGTCCTTTGTCAAAGCCCCCCCCCCCCCTTACCCCCATCGGTTGAATTTTCTTCTTTCTTTTCTTTCTCTGTTTGTTACATATATCTTCCTAAGAAACTATTTTGGGGAGTTCTCCCTTTCTTATACAAATTTGTCTATGTCGGTTGACAGGACCCTGTTACCTCACCTTGTTGTGCTCCATTACTGTGAATCATTTTCTGCCCAAGGTTCCCTATTGGTGGATGTCTGAAACCCGCCCAGAGTGGAGATTTGATATACTCCCTCTGGCTGGAAGTTCCAGAACAATCTTAGACACACGGCCTGTAAACTAGCAGCCTGCCTCTGCTGTCTCTTACCTGAGGGCAATCTCCCCTCTTCAGGCCAGTCTGCCCTAAGCCCCAAGTTCCTGAATCTGGGCTGTGAAACTATCTAGGCTGCCAGACTGCATCCAAGCAGCTACCTCGGATGTTGGCAGATAGTACCTCTACTTCAGCCTGTTACGTTTGCTGTGTTGAAGTCGTTGAGTAAAAAGACTGTAAGTATGATGTACTACATCTTGTCTCCAGGTTTGATTCCTGTTTGCGGCTAACAATACGGGCCTCCCCTCTACTATCTAATCGGGGATCTCTACATCACACATAAACCTGGAGTGCCCCAGGGAGAACTTTTACCTTATTGTGGCCTATCCATCTTCTTGCATCCCTTCACTGGACCTGCCCAGCGTTGACGAGGCCAGTTCTACCTGGACTACGAGTTTGCGCTAGGCCACGCCAAAGCCAGCCACTCAGGTACCAGGAGGCCCGCAGTTCCGGCTGTTAGGGTTGGGTAACACAGAAGACAGGGGATAGTGTGCCCTGAGTTTGCCCCAACCTCTGTCCCTTCCTATAGCCCCCCCCCCCACGCTAAACCGTGGGGCGACTACTTGAATACTCTAAATACACTGGATAAGTGTGGGAAGGGAAACACAAACAGACTGACAAACATAAAACACAAAAGAGTGGTAAACTAGCCGGAAGTCACAACGAGAGGGTACATCAAGAACAAAGTCAGTAAGTAAAAAACTAGCCGAGGTCACAACGATACAGATACAGAGCGAGTCAACCTAATGCAGAGAACGAGTGATGAAGGGATTTCAAACACTGGCACAGGTGACTAGTGAAGCTGCAATTTATGCAGCCAGAACCCCACCTCCAGAACCTGATAGGAGCCGGAAAACTTCTGGAAATTAACCCCTCATGGTGCAGAATAACCAGGCACCATGCAGAGGTACCACATGTCCCAGCAGTTCCGAACACAACTCCTAGACAGTGTGAGGTCTTAGCAGCCGCTGCCCAGGACGAGAGGTGGAGTTTGCGCGGATACGCGCCGGGGGTCGGAGAACGCTGCTAGCACCACCAGAAGAACCAGAAGTCCCAGCATTCTCCCTAGCAAACCGGACACCGGCTTTGGAGCAGTGACCGTACAGCCGTGCTGTTCTGCGCATACGCAGGCGGTAGGTTTCGCAGACGAGGGCACACAGCTACAAGGAGCTGCACGCCGAAGACTTCTGGTAGAAGGGTCAAAGAGGTTATTGGGGCATGGAATAGCCGCGCCGTGTAGCCTCATCTCCGGCTACTCCACGCCCCAGTAGCCTCTTTACAATATTTACATATTAGCAAAATAAACGTTTTTAAAATATTGCGGAGACATGAGGATTAGCCCTTAAAAGGGCTATCCTCACGTCCTATAGATGCACCTACCAACCGATCTACCTTTATAGGTAGATCCGTGGTGGTAGGTTCCCTTTAAGAACATAAAATGGTGATGCTTATGTGGTTTTATAGTACTTAAGCTTCCAAACTAAATTGGTCTACAAAAATATATTTTTTTTTCAAATCTCTTGAAAATCTGAGAAGTTTCTACTAAAACTATAAACATTGTAACATCAGTAAAAAATAACCAAATGTAAAAAAACGTTATGAAAAGAAAAAGAAGACAAATGGCAAAAATTTTGTATTATACCGTTTTAATTTTAAACCTTGAAAATTTTTTCAAATTTTTGATAAATTGTTTTGATAATAATTTTTAACCCCCACAAGCATAACCAATCTCAAAATCACTTTAAAAAAGTCTTATTACCTCAAGAAGAGTCACAGTCAGATTTTGAAATCAAAGGTCTGAGCCTTAACATACACATTGGTTGCATCCTTAAGGGGTTAAAAATATACATATTTGTATACTCACACATGTTAATGCAATCACACACATTTATACACACATATACACATTTATATAAACTCATGCACACACATTTATGCACTTATACATACAATATATATACATGTTCTACAGACACAGTATATACAAATATATATACGTTGCCTGGTCTGATGAGTCTCGATTTCTGCTGCGACATACGGATGGTAGGGTCAGAATTTGGCGTCAACAACATGAAAGCATGGATCCATCCTGCCTTGTATCAACGGTTCAGGCTGGTGGTGGTGGTGTCATGGTGTGGGGAATATTTTCTTGGCACTCTTTGGGCCCCTTGGTACCAATTGAGCATCGTTGCAATGCCACAGCCTACCTGAGTATTGTTGCTGACCATGTCCATCCCTTTATGACCACAATGTACCCAACATCTGATGGCTACTTTCAGCAGGATAATGCGCCATGTCATAAAGCTGGAATCCTCTCAGACTGGTTTCTTGAACATGACAATGAGTTCACTGTACTCAAATGGCCCCCACAGTCACCAGATCTCAATCCAATAGAGCATCTTTGGGATGTGGTGGAACGGGAGATTTGCATCATGGATGTGCAGCCGACAAATCTGCGGCAACTGTGTGATGCCATCATGTCAATATGGACCAAAATCTCTGAGGAATGCTTCCAGCACCTTGTTGAATCTATGCCACGAAGAATTGAGGCAGTTCTGAAGGCAAAAGGGGGTCTAACCCGTTACTAGCATGGTGTACCTAATAAAGTGGCCGGTGAGTGTATATAGCATATACACATCACAATCACATTTCTGACCACCTGGTGCATGTAGATGACAGGAAGTAGAGATGAGAGATTCCTAGTCCTGCTCTCATCTCCCCCTGGAGAAGGCAGCAATGGACTACAGTCCCTCAACTTCCGCAGTACCTACACTCCCCAATAAAGTCTGCCGCATAAGGTCTGCTGCCCAGCAGAAGTTAGTCTGGCAGCTGCAAGCAACAAAGGCTTAGCAGGTGATCCCCAATAGCAATACAGGTTAGTTCTCAGAATTGGTGTCAGGAGTTCTGCACTGTGCTTCCTTTCGCATTGTTGTTCAGGTCACGGTCTTCAGGTCCTCATCTATTTAGGAGTCCACCTCACCCTAACAATCCCTATTTTCCCCATTTCGTTTGTAAACAGATAAATAATAGGTGCCCCTTGTTCCTTTCCCTCCTGGGGAGGATAGCAGGCACTAAGATGTCCATATTACCAAAGTTTCTTTACCTTTTTGAGGCTCTTCCAATTCTGTCCCAGTCTTCAGCTTACAAAGTATGCAATCTATGTTTTTGGGACTTCCTTCTCTACTATTATGCAGCACACCTCTGCCATCTAGTATCCTGGACCTCTCTCCTGGCTTGCAGCCGCTGGACTGAAATCAGGTTGTGGTTGGCCACAGTCCATCCAGGGATCTTGATAGGAGTTCCACCTTTGGATATTCCAGCTCCTGATTTATTAGCCCCTATGGCTTTCAGAATGGATATTTGGCAGAGATGTTGATGACGATTTAATATAGTGTCCTCCTCTGTCAGCTTCTGGCATACCCTAAAAGTGTTTCACATCAGGGATTTAGCACACCCTACCACTGGACTTTGCCTAACCCTAAGGGACTTACCTGACTTACCTTACCTGACCTTAGCGATATTGTAAGTTCATTATATGTTCCTCCACTGTTCCAAATTTTTTCATTCTGTGTGTGACATCAGAGCCTCACTACAGAGTATCAGCTTTATCATAGGATGATGCACTTGTCTGTCTTCTGCAGTTTTTTTTTCTTTGTGTATAAAACCCAGACAGGAGCTTATAAGTTCAAACATAAGAAATGTCTTTGTTCTACAATGATCAAGGATAAATTAACATATTTATCCTCCAACATCACAAAGGAATCCTTCCCCATTAAACAAAGGATGAAATGTGAATCATCATTTGTGATATATCTTATCAATTGCATATGCGGGCTACAATATGTGGGCCGAACTACACAATCTCTGAGAACAAGACTAAATGGGCATAGGCATAAAACAAAAATAGGCTTCCTAAACTAAAGCGCATCTAAACATCTATTTTTGGCCCATGATAAAGATTTCTATAGCATTTCCATTGTTCCTATTGAACAAATCCATACAGATGTTAAAGATAGAGCTGTTGCCCTAAACAAGAAGGAGGCATATTGGATTTATAGGCTGCACAATCTAACACCTGAAGGTCTGAATGAATCTATAGAAACATTAGAAAACTAAAATGGATACTGCCTCTGGGTCTAGTTCTAAAAATAAACAACCCTCTTGCTGATAAAGAACTCCCCTTTTTATGTACCTTTTACCGGAGTATAGAACGAACCAACTTCCACCTTGGAGGAAAGCGACTTTGGGAACCCTTTGAGCCTGTAGTAGCAGGAATATCGTCAGCTCCGAAATTTGAACGCCACAGTCTAACATTGGACCAATTTAATTACACATGAGGACCAAAAATCCCCTTAAGAAGACTTTCCTGAGATATATACTTTTTATCCTTCCCTCTTATGCATTTAGTAGGATAGGTAGGATAGTTTCATTTTTATGCTCATGCGGCTACAGAACGGTCTATGTATTTATTCACATTTACCTATTTGTTTATTTATTTATTCTTGATGTATTTATATGAATCCAAGCCTCTCTTTTTGTATTGTTTGTATATAGTTGTATCCATTATTGGCTGTGTGGAAAACAAACTTTGCTCCTGGTTATTTTTATAAATAAAGGAAAAAAACACAGGAGGAGACAGACAAGTGCATCCCATGATAAAGCTGATACTCTGTAGTGAGACTCTGATGTCACACACAGAATGAAAAAGAGGTTCTGTTTGTATGTATATAAGGCTTTTAATCATATACACTGCTATCTCTTTGTACATATGTGCTTTTAACCTGATGAAGACATTGGTCCAATGCCGAAACACGTTGTTTTTATATACCCATTAATTGTAAAATTAAATACTTGATAACCGTGAGGATGCGCTTCCGCAGTGGATAACTTTTGTTTGCAAGTAAATGAAACTCCTTGACGTTTAACTCAGGAAACCTTATTCCCACTACCAGCCACTCCTCCTTGAGACAGCAAAGAATCTACCTACATGCCTGTTTCTTCCTTTCAGAAGGTGAGGAAGTTACCTTGTTCTATTTAACACCTTACTATTTACCTACACTTGAGTCTCTTGCACTTTTGTGTTCCCTCACTTTGCTCTAGAAGTCCATACCCTTTTTGTGTGCTTTTTTAAGTGCATCTATCTACAATGCTCCCTTCCAAGGGGCACATTTCTATCGTAATAATAATATTATATTAATCTTTATTTATATAGCGCCAACAAATTCCACAGCGCTTTACAAATCATAGGGGACATATACAAATATAATATTACATTACAGAGTACAAACATTCATATGGAACAATAGGTGAGGGCCCTGCTCACAAAAGCTTACAGCCTATGAGGATGAGGGGGTGACACAAGAGGTATAAGAGCTTGTATAATGGTCCAGCTATTATTTATAAGGGAACAGTATAAAATAATTTAATAAAAATTCTGCTGCTTGAACCAGCCATCATCCCACATCTTATATACATTTCCATGTTGAAAATGAATGCAGAAAAGCCTGGAGCTTGCAATATATCTGGTGTTTGCCAGATAACCAAAGGTAGAGGACATAGGATAGATTAGTAAAGAGAGAGTTCACATTTCATGCAGTTAGCAAGTGTGATAGGCTTATCTAAAAAGATGGGTTTTAAGACCACGTTTGAAACTTTGGAAAATGGGTACTAGTCTAATACTCAGGGGAAGGTCAATCAAGGGATTTGGTGCTCGGTGCTCAGGAAAAGTCCTGCAGATGTGCATGAGAGGTTCAAATTAAGGTAGAGATTAATCTAATATCACTGGCAAATTGAAGAGCACGGGTTGGGGGATAGACTGAGATGAGAGAAGAGAGATACAGAGGTGCAGCATCATGCAGAGCTTTGGGGTTGAGTGTTATTATTTTAAACTGAATCCAGAGGAGACGAGCAACCATTGCAGTGATTGGCACAAACTGGAGGCATCCATGTAGTGTTTGGTCTGAAAGACTAGCCTGGCTGCTGCATTAAGAATAGATTGTAGAGGAGAGAGTTTAGTGAGTGGAAGACCGGTTAGTAGGGAGTTACAGTAGTCTAGTCGAAAGTGAATCAGAACAACTATTAGCAATTTAGAGGTTTCCAGTGCAAGAAAAGGGCGGATTCTAGAGATGCAAGAGCAATCAAGAGATTGAATATGTGGTGGAAAGGAAAGGTCAGAGACCAGCACAACTTCAAGACAGTGGACCTGCTGCCTTGGTGCTATAGAGATCCCAAAGTCCGAGATGGAGAAATCATCGTTGGGTCGGTTAGTAGATGGTGGAAGATAAGTTCAGTCTTAAAAAGATTAAGTTTCAAGAAAAGAGAGGACATGATGAGACAGCAGAGATGCATTCACTAGTGTTCTGGATTAAGGCACGGGCGATGTTACATGTAGAAGTATACAGCTGGGTATCATCAGCATAGAGATGATACTGGAAACCAAATCTGCTGATGGTTTGTCCAATGGGGCAGTAATGAGGGAAAATCCTGAAACACTGCCGAAGGAAACAGTGCAGAGGTTGCCTGTGTCTATGTTTTCAGATAGAGAGTGGTGCAATCTCATCTAGAGCGCTTTTGACAGTATGATTATAATGGATAGTAGCCAGGTTTGGACAGGTGAAAGAGGAGATGGGGGACAGTATTTGGCAGCACGGTGGCTCAGGTGTTAGCACTACAGCCTTGCAGTGCTGGGGTCCTGGGTCCAAGTCCCATCCAGTTCAACAAGAGTTTGTATGTTCTCTTTATGTTTGCATGGGTTTCCTCCGGCTCCTCCAGTTTCCTCCTGAACTCCAAAACATACTGGTAGGTTGATTTAGATTGTGAGCCCCATTGGGGACAGACACAGATTTGGCAAGCTCTGTGTAGAACTGTGTAATCCGTCTATGCTATATAAATAATTAGGAATATAAATATAAATGAATTATTATTATTACTAAAGACTGTAAGGTTTCTGTGAGTTGGTGAGTATCAATGACACGTGGGTTCCAGTATGAGTGATGGGTGGAAGGATTCTGAGAAGGTGAAGGATTATTGAAAGTAAAAGAAAGAATGTTATGGTCTGAAAGTGGAAAGGAAGAATTGCTAAAATGAGATGTTGAAAAAAGTCGGGAGAAGACTAAGTCTAAGATGTTTCCCTCATTATGAGTGGGGGAATCAAAAAGAAAGACCTAGAGAAGTAGTTAGTGCCAAGAGCTGAGAGGCAGTAGGTGAAACAGGAGTATTAATAGGGATGTTAAAGTCTCCCATGATGATGGTTGGAATGTCACAGGATAGAAAGTGAGGGAGCCACAAGGCAAAGTGGGCAAGGAACTGATAGGGTGAGCTGGGAGGACGGCGTACTACAGCCACCCAAAGAAATAATGGGTGGAAAAGTCTGAGGGTGTGGACCACAAAAGATGAGAAAATAAGAGAGGGTACAGGTGGAACGACCTGGAGAGAGTAGTATGCCTACCCCTCCTCCCTGCCTTTTCTCAGGTCTGGAGCAGTGAGAAAAGTTTAAGCCACCATAAGACAATGCTGCACAGGAGGCAGAGTCATCCTGCTGGGTACATGTTTCAGTGATGGGCAGCAGGTCAAAGGAAAGAAAGAGGTCATGAACCGATTCTAGTTTATTGTACACAGAGCAGGCATTCCATAGAGCACATTTAAAAGGGGTAACAGTTGGAGGAGAAGGCAAGTTAATTAGGGTTTCTGTGTGAGGTATTAAAATAAGTATTAGGTGTGCCTGGGTTAGGAGAGGTGTCCCCTGCAGCAAGCAGAAGGAGATAGAGAAGAGATAAAAGATGCTTCAAAGATATATAAGAAGTCATTTCTTGCTTCACAACAGAACACTGGGATAAGTTATTATGGTTACATAAAGTAAAGAGTGTGTGAGTGGTGTACAAAGGTGAGTGATTTAGCTTGTAAAACAATTATTTTAGGAGACATAACACATGTGGATCAAGTTCTAAACAGGGAAAATAAACTAATTAAATTAGCTAGGAAAGAAAATGGTTAAATATTAGAGAAAGAAACAGACACCTGCAATACAAAGGTAATTAACATATATATAGCACTGCTGAAGGTGAGACTGAGTTAAAAACATGGGTAAAAAATGTATTCAGCAATCAGAGATATATACAATTGCAGAAGGTGAGAGTAGGTTAAAAGACAGAGTACATGGGTAAAAAATTTATTTAGCAATCAGACAGTGGCGTAACAACAGCCGTAGTAGCTGTAGTGGCTACTACAGAGCCCTCACTACCCAGGGGCCCGGGATGACGGTGAAAAAAAGTTTATTATTGACGTTCTCCTTGGCCCTTCCCTACCCCTGCCACCTACAGTGGCACCCAGCACGGCATGAACCTAGCACCCCCACACAACCCATCTCTAGGCGCTTGCCTGCAAACTACGTATGTGGTTAGGCCTGCCACCCACCCACCCCTTCTGCGGCCTGCTGGTCCATTTCACCTGTGTGCAGCCCACCCATCTCGACTGTTTCCCGCCTGCCCATCTTGCCTGTGTGCCGCCTGCCTGCATGGTCAGTAGGCTGCCTGCCTGGTCTGTGTCCCACCTACATGGGTGAAAAATGTATTCTGCAATCAGAGATATATACCTGTAAAAGAGAAGAAGAATAAAAAGATAAAATAGATAATCTGGGACAAGGCCCTGAATTGCTGTCTGTGCACAGCATATAAAGTGAACCAATACAAGATTTTTATGTGGTACCACACTCTTGAGCTTCTCCATATCCTGAACTCCTCTTTTCCTAATGTCTTCTGGCACAGTCAAGTAACTGAAGCTTTCCAATACCATATTTCCTGAACATACTTCCCTTTGATCCGTATTACAGGTGTTTTTGGAAATACTAATGGAAGTTAGGATAGAATTAGCTTTTCTTCAGAATTTACCACCAAAGTGTTTGTGGTAACTTAGGTCTAAATTGTTTGTCCACATGCTATCAGCATCTAAAAACCTTATCTCACTCTACTGGAAAAGGGTAGCTCCCGTCTGCGGCAGACTTCCTTTCCCATATTAGAGATGTGTGTTCTATGGAGCGCCTCTCTGCTAATCTACATGACCGGATGGATTCTTTTCTTGCAGTTTGGAAGACAGAGTGTTTTCACCTACCTAACTTGAGGTTTGAACCTTGGACCCATTGATTCCCCCTCCCTTTCCTCTTTCCCTTGTTAGTCTTTTTTACAGCTCCAAACTCTTTCCGCAAAAAGATGCCTTAGGTCCTGAGTCTTCTTCTTCAATTACTTGGACTCTGTATTCTTTCACAAATGTAGGCCGTCCTTAAGAGGTTAATAAAAATGTTGAAAAAAGTTGAAAAAAAGACAAGGGGGATAGTCTCTATCTGGATAAAATCTCTTTAATCTCCAGAGGCTTCTTTACTAAAAGAACTGTGACTCTGTGGAATAGTATAACTTAGGAGCTGGTTACAGCAGATAAAGCATAGGGCAACAAAAAGGGCCTTGATGTTTATTCAGCAAAAAAAATAGCATGGATAGTTATATTATATTTTAACCCCTTACTGACATGTGATGTAACAGTACTTCACATGTCAGCTGCGGGCTTATGGAGAGGGCTCACAGGCTTCGATCGCCACCAGCATTAAAAAGCTGGCAGCATGTAGGCGCCGCCATATTGGGTCAAATCGTCGTTCCCCGTGACGCCATCAGGGAATAGAGATTTCTTACCACAACAGCCTCAGGTCATACAAAGTCTGTTGTTAGCGATTTGTACACTGTAATAGATGACATGGAAAATCCACATATACTGCCATACTGCAGTATGGCAGTATATAATAGGATCAATCAGACTACCTAGGGTTAAAGTACCCTAGGGGTTCAGAAATATAGTAAAAAATACATTTTAAAAGTTTAAAAAATAAACGAATAAAAAAACCTAAAAAAAATTCAAAGAACTGATATGAACAAACAGTAAAATCATAAACGTCAGGTATGGCCGCATCTCAAAATGTCTGATCTATCAAAATATAATAACTGTTATTTCCACCGTTTAACCCTGTAACGCAAAATAGTGCTCATAGCACTGGAATTACACTTTTTTCCAATTTGTAACATATAAAAAAGTGTAATAAAAAGCGATCAAAAGGCTATGCAGTCCTCAAAATGGTAGCGTTAAAAATATCATCTCGCAAACAATGACACCACCCACACTTCCGTACACCGAAGTAAGAAAAAGTTATTATCGCTAGAATATGGCAAAATGAAGATTTTTTTTTTTTGTACAGGAGGTTTTAATTTTTGTAAATGTATGAAAACATTATAAAACCTATATAAATTTGATATCTCCTTAATTGTACCAACCCAAAGAATAAAGTAGACATGTCATTTGGGGTGCACAGTCAATGATGTAAAATCCAAGCCCACAAGAAAATGTTTTCACCAATTTCCTTGCACTTGGAATTTTTTTTCCCGCTTCCCAGTACATGGCATGGATCTAAAAGAACTTAATTTTGGGCCTCCTACTATATTGCACATCAGGTAGGCGATTGTTGGATGACCTACATTATCATGATGGGTTACCTTTAACGGAACCTGTCAGCAGAAATGGACCTAGTAAATCACTACCAGTATGTTGTCAAGCAGATGAACACTTCCTCATCATGTTTCTTTCATGCCACAGTGTGGTGGCATTATCCAGAAAATCAACTTTGAAGTGATGTATGAAGTCAAGGAGTTGGAGACTGAAATCAAGCTCTCTCTTCCTCAGAAACCCATTTCACTGTAATTAATGTTTCTGCTTCCAGAGACATCACTAACCGGATCTCCTGAAGTCCGATACATGAGTTATATCACAGAGGAGGAGGCATTCAGAGCTCCCCACCTTGACTTCAGTGTTAAACTGTTTGACTTTATACAATTAATTTTCACTTCAAAATTGATTTTCTGGATGATACCACCACACTGAACCATGAAAGAAACAATAACTAGAAGGTGTTACGCTGCCAGACAATATTCTGGTAGTGGTTTATTAGGCCAATTGCTGATGACAGGTTTCCTTTAACATCTTAAAGGGATGACCGCATTTCAGAAAATAATTGATATTGTTTGTATACTGAAAAGTTAAACAAATTATGAACATCCTTTCTGTATCAATTCCTCATTGTTTTCTAGATCTCTTCTTGCGCTCATTCTATTGGAAGCTTCATAGTTTACTTCCAGTGGATAGAAATCTGTCCACGGTCATGCAATATCACACAGGTGTACAGCTCTTTATAACATACAGCTTTGATTACTCTCTGTGATGTGCACCTGTGTGACATCACATGACCATGGAGTGATTTATATCCAGTGGAAATAAACATATAAACTTTTTATAGAATGGCAGCAAGCAGAGATCTAGAAAGCTGCGAAGAATGTATAAAGTAAGTATGTGCATTTTTTTTATCATTTTAATTATTGTTGCAAAGGTTTTAACAAATCAAGTCAATTTCCAAAAGGTATTCATAGGGGGACATGTATCATAGTTTTTTTTTTCTTTGGTGTATTTTTGAGACATTTAGATGGTCTTTTTTGCACCTTATGTATGATCCTGCCTTTTTTTGACAGGCACAAATTTTGGCTTCTTTTTGAGACTTTTTATTGCAAATGCCTCAAACCCACATGGACACAAGGAACGTGAGGGTTTTATATGCAGGAGTAGACACTACTGTTAATTTTGGATTTGAGGCCATGTCCTGCATTTTTAAGAACTCTAGTTACACCCCAGTGAGATGATGACATATGACGTCACACGTTGTGTTAAGGGTGTGGTCACCCGTTGCATTTTGATTGCGCTTTGAAACCCATTACAACAGTTGAGGAGAGGCAATTCGCCTAATTACATTACTTTACAAAACGCACCTGTTTACAATTGTTAACACATGTGTTTTGTAAATGGAAATGTTAACAGTTATGTAATAAGGCAAATCACCTCTCCTCAACTTTTGTAATGCATTTCAAAACGCAACCATTGCATAAATTTTTTTTTAAAAACAGGTTAATGTGCAAAATTTTAAACATTTAAAGCATGTGAAATAATTCCAATTAACATGTTTAATTAAAATTAAAAATAATTAAAAATAATCTTTCCTTCACACCTGCCCTGGATCAGGTGCAGATTTGCAACCTAAAAAGTTTCAAAAACAAGCAAAAAAAGTGAAAAGTTGCACGGAACATCTGGAAAATAAAGATACATAAGGCACACTCCTCAAAGTGCAGACCAAGGTGTACTTGAAAATCGACAGCAAAAGTCACAGTGAAAAGTTGCAAAAACAACAAAAGTCGCAAAAATAAGACAATTTAACAGAAATACTGATACTTGTCCCCCATAGATACTTAGTTGTAGAATTGGTTCTCCTAGCTAGTAATTTAATGCATACCTCTAATTGTTCTTTAATGTGTATTGCATGAGTTCTATTATTTTCATTTTATTCTTCCCATTGTATATGTATGTAATTTATTTATTTAAACCACTACCTGATTCAATGTAATACCCTACCTGTGTATGCTAGTAGATTAATGGGGAAAAATCTATTGACATCATCCTTTTAATTAAAAAACAAAAAGTAACATATAAAAAAGTTATAAGAGATTGTGTATAAAAGGTAGCATAAAATTACATTGGTGACTGACAAAATAAAAAAGTCTAAACATTAAACACAGCACAGCACATAAGAATAAGTAAATAATATCTGGTAAATAAGGGGTTAATACCATGGTCATGAAGAGGTTAATGAAAATACTACCATCCATGAGAATGACAGCATGATCTTTTTTAAAAACAACCTGATAAACTGAAATAGAAGCAAAATACACAGAGTATGTATAGGTCCCCTACGTCCTGTTTTCTTCTAGAAACATGGAAGCAAAAAAGAAATAAAAATATACTTACTGCATGTAATATTTTATCTGCAGCCAAATTATTAGCATTTTTATTCATGTAGGCTTTAACAGCAAGATTTCAAGATGAAATCCTACGGGCAGAGAGGTTGTGTTATATGAGGGTAGCTGAGAAAGAAGGTTATTGTGGCTATACTAAATATCTGGGTCAGTGAAGAGCTATGCTTGGTTACTTTTGTTCACTACTTGAATTATTCACTATGACAAGATTTCACTCTTTGTATTATTACTAACCTTTTCTCTACTTTTTTTGGAAACAGACAACACTGTTTGCATCATTTGGCTGAGATTTAAATAGCTATACATAACATGCTTCTCCTGGATACACAGCACCCAATCGGTCATCACGTCAGCTGCTCCCTACCTATCATCTTAGTTAAGCCACTTCTCCTCCGCCAGTAGCAGGAGAGGCCTCAAATCAGACACAGACCAATGGCTTTGCTGTCACTAAGGGAGGGAAATACAGAGAGCTATTGAAGGTCTGTGGTATGTGTCAGAGCTTTTTATTGTAGAGCTGTGAATTTGCTTTTTGTGCTGATTTCACAAAAGAATAGCAAAATCTGTTTTTGAACACCTCTGCGCGTAGACAAAGCAGATCTCTGCATGGTTAATCCAAAATAAAACATTTATAACAAATTACAATTCAGTTCAGCTTAAAAAAGAATAGATTTTTGCACAGTTAACCATGTCTTTACCTCATGAGGAAAATGCTACATAATGCAAGAAGCTGTTATATGATGCGTTAACAATTTGACATAATTTTTACTAGGTGTGACTGCATTAACACCATTAACCTTAGCAGCCTCTCAAAATAATGAATTAGAAAACAGCTAAAGATTTACTATACAAATAATTTCACAATCCTCTAAGATCTAGAGTATTTATTTACAACACTAATACTATGGCAATAGGTCAATCTCAGGGTGGGACTTTTAAGTTGGCCTTGTTAATACCTTGATGTTCCTGGAAATTTTAGGGATAATATTGCATATATACTTGTTATAATCACTGCAATGAATACACATTTGTAATTAAATATATCATTTAGATGACCCAGTATACAAGTCAGTGTGAAAATGCTAACCTCATCTATAGTTACCTTTATATTGCAGACAACCTATTCTGCAGCATTGCACATTTTTTCAGAATTTAAAAAGAGAATAAGAGACAGTAAACAGCACACAGGAGTCCGGGGTTTAGACAGTCTAGTACATAGCATTGATAACACAAAAGGATAACAGGTCCAGATACTTTCAAAGCATCTTGTAATAATAATGTATTAAAATACAGAATTCTACAATATTCAGCATGTAGGTTAACTTATATGCTAAGGAGTTGAAATAAGACTTCTAGAAAAAGAATATACAAATTGCTATAGAGAAAATAAAAACATGGAGACCGTACACATATATATAACACAGTGAAAATACTGGACATTTAATGAAAATATAACAGCCTTTATTTTGTACTTTTCTGTTATTATATCTGATATTTTTTCCATAATTATACTTTCACATGTATATAATACATATGTATTTTATATAAAATAAACTATAAACATTTACAAATATGTAAGACTTGTGTCATAACACCATTGCATTTTTTAAATAGTTTTTCAAATGACTGGGCAATAGTTAGATAAAATTATTTTAGTTTTCATATCTGCATATTTTATCTGCCATGATCCAGCAATACTAGTATTGTCAACTTTACTAAATGTTTTATGATGGAACTTATAAAAAAGGAAGGATGTTTTATGATGGAACTTATAAAAAAGGAAGGTGTCTGTTGCATTATGCATAATTTTACATCAGGAATTAAAAAGATCTATGAATTGATCCCTAACTGTTCATATGTCATTGACAGGTAAGAAACATAGTCTAAGTTCATGGTACATATAATAAAACATAAATGCCAAAATTGGGGTTAAATTATGAAGACAATTTAAGGCCTTATCACTGAGTTGTAACGTAGATAATTTATCAACATATCTTATATAAGGCCCAGTGATCATCTCTCTCTCTCTTCTCTCTCTCTCTCTCTCTATATATATATATATATATATGCTGGAATATTAATTATTGTCTTTTCGGTTGATTTACATAACTCTATTTATTCAGCTGAAAGTCGGTAAATCTGAAGTTGAACAATTTTTGCTATGCTATGTTACAGTAAACCATGCAACCATTATATTAATGACGTTCATTACAATTAATTATACTATGTGCAGAATTCCTGAAAAGCTCTTGAGTGATAAGTCTTATGTATTCTAAAAAGCAAAATTAAAATCCAAATTTATATAGTGATAAAAAAATTCATATAAAAGTTAATGAAAAGAACACTATATGAAACAGAGACTGCGTGCCGAGTCCCTAACTTCAGCAACATGAAGATAAGGTATTTATATGAAACAGAGTAGTCTGATCATCTCTTTTATTTTAGTCTATTGCTTTACCCTTGCACATAAAATTGGGTTACTGCTGAAATCTCTGTAGTTAATGTACAATATAAATCTAGAGTTGTCTATTTTATTTATGAAGAAGTTTGCATAAACTTGTAAGATCTTAATGCTAACAGTGGGGGACTTTGGGGGAAATTAATTATTCCGTCTCCGGCAGTACAGAGATGGAGAACACTAGTCTTTGCTGTGACAGATTTTAGAGCTACACCCTCCCTAATTTTTTGGTGCTGTGACAATTATCCACCCCATAATTTTCCTGAGACCACGCCCCTTTTCTGAAGGTCACGTCAGAAAAGTGAAAAAAATTGTATAAAAACCTCCATATATGTTGCAAAAGGTGTTTTAGCCCTTTTTTCTCCTCAGGTGATTAATGAATTCCCCCTAATATATTTAAAATAATGGGAATCTACAATTGTTAGTTTAAAGGCTTTAGGAGACAAGTCTTATTCAAGAAGCTAAAAATTACATAATTTAGTCCTCAGGGTGCAAAGTTTTCGCAAAAATTGTTGCATCAAGCTGATATTTATGTGATTCCTGAAGCTATTTTGTAAAGTTTTTGACAAGCTGACCAATCATACTTAAAATACAGTCAGTGTTTTTATTCAGCCAAGTTTCATTTTACAGTCCCTCTGTCTTGGTTTCTTGCAATCTCCATGGATGAGCCCTTGGCAGCTGCCACTGCCTTATGACAACATGGACAAGCAGGTCTCACAATCCCACTACTCTATAACTGGCACTATTCCTCAACTCTCGCCACATTGCATTGTCAACTGGTCCAAGCCAATTACATCATTCAGTTACATCATGCTGCTAAAATTTATTACTGTGGCAATTTTGGTTCTCTTGTCAATTACTTCACTACTATGGATTGTGTTTAGTCTGTCTCTTAGCCTCAAATGTAGTCTGTCTTCATCCTGTTTCCACTTTTCTGGTAGCTTTTTATAACTGCATTGCTTGTTTGTTTGTTTATTTTCTGTCCTAATCGAGTTGACTTTGGGGTATCATTTTCAGAATTTGCCACAGTTAAAATAATTTAGCAAAAATGTATTTCTTCTTATTATAAAATGTCTGACTTTACAGCTATTTCTGGAATGCTAAAAGTATCTTGACCTAATGAAATATATTAAAATATTTTGGTCTATTTGCATATTCAAACCCTAAGCCCATTATCGGATAGAAGACTGTAGTACTGATTGTATCATGTAACTATGTATACATCAATATTGTCTTCTTGGCATCCATGTAAATAAACAAAGATCCAAAGAACCGACACACCAAAACTAACAGATAAAACTCCTCATATAAATATCAGAATCAAAAAAATACATTTATAAATGCTAAATCTGATAATACAGGAAATGATTTGATTTAAAATGAGTCTCACCCAGAGAATCCCTCTAAGATAAACCTTATGAAAGGCAATGCACCAGTGTGAACATCAACATAGATTGTTAGAAACATATTGATAGAAACTATAATACAAACAAGTAAAATCATATTTGGTATAATAGAAAGGAAACATATATTTACCTGCTAAAAATGAAAGCATTGTCAGGGTTAATAAAAGACTGAAATATCTTTAGTGGGAGTTGCTGCTATCAATCTTAGCTGCCTCGCTGTGGATAGCTACAGCAGTATCTGTGTATAGTCTCTTTGCTTCTAAACAATGAATTGAGGTCAGTAAGAAACTGTCTAAGATTCACAGGGATTGAGAGAGTCACAGCCAGAGCCCCGAAGGTAAGCAAATCTAATTAAACTCCCTATAGGACAACGTGAAATAGTAACTGACAGGATATCTTACTTAGATTCATAAAGGGAGACTATCGGGTCACGCTGGACTGCCCTTTGATACCTCTCTCTTTCCTCCAGAACCTGAGTGATTTTAGCTGCCATTACTCATCATAAATAAGGCTCACGAGACACCTTGCATAGATTATGCCCTAATACCATAATACATTTGCAAATCTATTAATTTAGGTATTGTCTATTCTGAGTTAAGGAATAGTTAGAACACAAGAAGGCTCTTATTAAAATTAAGTTTTAATATCAAAAGGGACAGTGCTTACAAACAAAAAGGGTCATGATACAAAAAGGGTGACAAATTAAGCAAATAAATACAATGCAAAAATAACAGTTTGATAAAATAAAAGCCATAAAATCAATCAGTCTATCTGCTATGGATCCCCAAAGAATGATCAATTCCTAACTGCAAAGTTCTACCTAAGTATGATTCTAACATAACCCCCAGCCCTTCTGTCTGGGTTGTAATGATTAAGGAGTATGCTAATTGCGTTTTACAATTCATGATGTTTATGACCTCTATATGCCTCATGAGGATATAGTCCTAATATTTTGGGAGTTAGTTCATTGGTACCTGTTGCTGATGGGTCATTTGTTTGCATCTGACATGGTTACATAGAGGTTAATGGAATTAGTAGGGAAAAGTATGTGGCCGAAATATGAATTATGCCACATATCCTTATGATGTGTATGGCAAGAGTGGTTTTTCTAGCTGTCAGGATTCGGGATCAGTGGATCCTGTGGACCACCCTGGGAGGTGGTACTAGCCGACACCCAGGACTGGAATCTAAGTGGCACCTGGTCTTTACCAGAGCCCACCGCAAAGCGGGATGGTCTTGCTGCGGCAGGTTACCACCAGGTCGTTCCACAGGTGCGACTAGCCTGCGGTGGCAGCCGAGGTTGAGGCACCTTTGCAGGAGACAGTCTCGTGGTCAGGTTTAGGCACAGGGTCAGGGCAGCTGGCAGAGATGCAAGGTCAAGTCCAATCCGGGGTCAGTAATGGAAGGTCAAGGCAAATGGGAACACAGGAACACGGAACACAGGAATGCAGGAACACGCAGGAACACAGGAATATCGCAGGGGAGCTTTCTCTAAGGCATAGACACAAAGATCCAGCGGGCAGAAAGGGAGGTGCCGGTTTATAAGATGGAGGTGTAAATTTCTGACAGTGGGAACGTGCATACGGCAGTCCGCGGGGAGCAGGAGGAGGGACAGGTGAGGCTGGAGCTGTGGCTGGAGTGGGGGCACATGGAGGGACACCCGTGACACTGTGAACTGTAGTAATAATGGTTGACTTACATGTGTATGAATTACCTACTTGAAGCCATGGGGACATTTTATTGTTAACCTGTTCACTGCTGCCCTGTTTGCCGACACTGCTTTGGTTCTTAAATATGATCACTATGAGTTTTGGCCATCTTGAAGTGACAGAACGAGAATTACATCCTCATCTCCACAAAAGTCTCAGGTTACATGACTTAATGGATATTATATGCATCAAATATCTGAGTGGGTAAGATGGTCTCTTTAAGCAATAGAGCTTACTGGCACAATATGAAAAGAATCTGAACAGTTCAGTATGGCTTAACTATGAAACCAGAATGTCATAGACATAATTTGCTCTCTCTGTATTTTTTACACCCTCATAGAATAATTTAGGAATCCACTGTTAGCTTGTTTCTATTTGAACTACACAAACTTCCCTCCTCTGGGAGTGCAATATCAATGGTGTTTCTATTCATGTGAATTATCAATTATCAGACTAAACTTCCTACTAATTTATTTCCTATATTTTTGCAACATTTTAGCATCCTCAGAGGTAGGTTTGTGTTCCCATCTTGGGCTTTAAACTTTTGTGTGGTTTGAGTTGTATTTTACTGCATTGGCCTATAGATGGTAGTAAATTGTCAGCATTTCTATAGCATTTCCACTATAGATGCTTCACTGTGTTGATATTACTAAACAAAAACAATAAATAATTACTTTTATTTGGCAATGTTAAAATATAATATGTAATAATGATATGTAATAATATAGTTTAAAATTCAAAAGTATAAACAATACTTTATGTCATGATGATTGGGAATGGGGTAATCATGAGAGTACTAGTGAATTGTTAGAGGGCAGTAGTTATAACATTTTTGAATCCTGCAGCTAAGCTAGGGCTTTTACAGGCAAACTGACATAAAACAGTTTATCAAATGCAGCTAGAGGTATGGTCACGGTCAGTGGGATACAATTGATGCTGCTAATATCTATCATTAAAGGAATGCTAGCCTCAAAATCTATAATGAGAAACCAGGGGAACTTACTCATAGATCCTGGCTCCACAACTGTGATAACTGGCTTACATTTGTTATCCATGTCCTTCTTAAATAAAACCTCTTATATTATCTCCCCCTGCTTCCTCATCAGTATCTGCTCACTGAACAAGTGCTGAGGGAGCAGGAGGGTGAGACAGTGCAACAGTCTGTAAATCCAAATAGCAGTGGGGCTAGGGTAGCCCCTCGGGCTCTTTAGCATAAGTTGATTTTAGAAGGAAGCAGACCATGGATAACAAATATAAGAGGATTACCACAGTCACAGTGGCTGGATCTATGAATAAGTGTCCCTGGTTTATCATGCTATAGATATATATAATAGTTACCAGGTTACAGGGGTGTCGTTAGGTCTAAAGATTTGGGGCCTGTGCCACGGATCCTTTGGCCTAGGCCCCAGATCTCTTCCAGTCAGCGATTGTCCAGCTATCCGCAGCTTTCTCCTTTCTCACCACTATTTGTGTTCTCTTGTGAGTAGTTATCGTCAGCATTAGAGATTAGGCTGATAGCAGGGCCAGGGAGTGAATTTGTGTTTTTCGGCAGCATGTGAAAGCAGGCAGAAGATGCATTCACTTACCAGCTGTGTGGCGTCTTGTGCTGCACCAGCTGCCCCCACCACGGCATCAGCTACTCACTAATATTCACTTGCATTATCAGATTGTCGGGACAGGGAGGCTGGGAGGATGCATGAGAGGGAGGAGCAAGTATGAGTCTCATTGTCCTGATTACCTACAGTACTGTGCTGTGTGAAGTTTGTTCATGTATAGAACTTATTGTACTGTTCATGCATAACTTATAGACCTGTGTTTATATATCTTTGATCTCTTGGTCATCTTATTCATGGAAAAGCATAACTGTGATTGACCTGTGTAAAGTCTGACAAAATCAGTAATAAATCTAAAAACAATGGTTTATTGGTGATCTTGAATAATGGCACTGCTATAAAATTTGTCATTGCATGTCCATTGTTCTGCTGCATCAGAGAATCACAACAGACAGTTACACTAGGGCCAGATTTTTCCCGGATATTACATTTATGTCCTTTTGAGCCACATTTTATATATATTTCTTTTTACAAAGCTGTAAAATAGCTTGTTATCTGTGGGACACATTGGGGCACATTTTTTTACCTGTCTGTCAGATTTCACAGAAAGTGATTTGTCCGATGATAATGCACTCTGCCGCGATTCACTAAGATCGTGTGCCCGATATTGTGCATGTGTTGCTTCCCCGATCAGGTCCGACAGAGTTCACCTTCTTCTTTGTGGTGCCTGTAAGTGCATTGTCTTGCGACACAATTTGAAAATTAAATCCCGCGCTCAGTCTGAATCAGTCGGATCGTCCGACGTCAGGACCCCAATTTGTTTCGCAGTTGCGCCAAAAAAAAAAATCGCGTCGACACAATTCCAACGCATTTGCCTGTTCAATACCTGTCTCAGCCGCGCAATCACCGAAAACGGCTAACAGTCCGATGAAAGTGTGATCCGTGACCCTTAGTAAATCTACCCCATAGTACTTTCTCCTAATTGTGATATGTGCTTAAGAACTGGAAAAAAAATCCTGTAAAAGGAGTAGTTTTCACTTTACAGTCCAGATGACACTTCCCTTTTATTCTTTGTCGTAAGACAATCACGCAGAAACTAGAGTTGGGGATGGTGGCAAGTTAAAACCAAATATGGTCCTATGAATTATCAAAATTGGGAATCTCTCCACTATTCATTGACTACAGCCGCACTCAAAATCTCTCCTATGGAAGGATCTCCAAGATGATGGACCCAGCCTCCAAACCTTGTCTACAGGGAGTGGTAGATAATAGAGATACAGCCCCGCGATACAGACATATCCAGTAGAATATCAAAATCTGTGCGCTCTGCCTCTGTCTCCACATATCTTAGCATGTTCATAAAAAAATTCTGTATATGAGCATACTGGAATAACTGATTGCCAGTTAAGTGACAGTTGGAAGTGACTTTTTCCCTAGTCAGCCATCTATGATCCTGCAGATTCATAAGATGCTTGACCTCCCTGATACCCCTCTCTCTCCATTCTATAAAAAGCTGGCTCTGCCGACCCAGAAAAAAGTTTGGATGATTTCATAGGGTAATTGTTTTGAGATAGAACACGGCAAGTGATACATCTTTCTGATCACTTTAAAGGCTGTGATGGTGTCCCGAATAACCCTCGCATTTTAAAGTAATGCTCCTTTCACAAAAACGTATGCTAGCCTGTTCGTAACCCAGGCGAGCATACAGCAGAGTGCTGCACAGTTAGTGCTGCTTACGCCTCCCCTCTCCATAGAAATGTATGGCGCCCGGCCACAAACATGGGAGAAGATAGAGCACGCTCTATTTTTTTTCCTGTGCGTGGCATGGTACAGTGGCAGATGTGTGGTAACTGTAACCGCCATAGCTATCTTTGGGGATACATATCCGGGCGCAAGTTTGCGGTACATGGCAATAGGGATAGGCCGGTTATAGACCTGTGCAGCGCCTTTGTGAAAGCAGCCTAGCAGGGAGCTGCCTCACCTGTAAGAGAGTACATAGATCCCAGGAGTTAAAGTACCCCAACTCCACTAACAGATCCGAGTAGTGACTTGTACCCTTTATCCAACGGTAATATGGCAAAGTATTTCAGGCTAATGCGAGGGCAGCGGTCCTGCCACAGGAAGTGAGAGGTTTCCTTGTTCAGGTCTCTGTGAGTTAAGAGTAAAGGAATAGTATGTAGGGGATATAATAACTTTGAGATGGACATAATGTTTAATATGTAAGCCGGTCTAACAAGGATAGTGGGAGGTTAACCCATCTTTTCAGCTTCTTTCTGATTCATTGGAACCAAGGAGGGTTATTTAGCTGATTCTAATACTAAGATACCATTTTTACATTTTGAATGATTGATCTGAAGCACAGAAAAACTATTATATTCAGAAAGCAACCACATCACCCCCGGAAAGTGGCGCATAGGATCCGCCATGAACAAAGCCAAGTCATCCGTGAAGAGAGCTAAATGCAATGAAGCGTTTCCCACCTTGAAAACATCATAGACGGGGGAGGACATCATGTGTCTTGCAAGTGGCTCTAGTGCTAAGTTGAACAAAAGTGTCAAGAGTGGGCACGCCTGGTGCGTGCCCTTCTGCAGCAAAAAAGATGGTGATGTCATGGTTTACAAGGAAGCAGGAAACCGTATAAAGAGAGCAGCAAGAACTAGGAAAACAGGGAAGGGAAAACTGTCCTTACTGCGGGTGATGGTCAGCTTACACGGGCTAGCTCCAGACCCAACAACTTCCTGTATGCAGGAAGAAGGCTATTAGAGCAGACAGGAATAGTGGGTAACAACCAGAGCAGGTTAAAAAAAACAATAGAGCGGAAAGGAATAGTGGGTAACAACCAGAGGAGATTAGAAAAAAAACACTCACTAAAAAAATAAACACAGACAAAGCGGAAAAGTCAGGAAAATGGTGAGAGAATACAAGAGAAAAGACAAACTTTACATAATTTCTTACCATAGTCAAAGAAACAAGCTACTTAGTAAACATAGATATACCTACAGAACAGAGCCAGGGATAAGCTGCAGATACAATAATACCTAGCAAATATAACACTAAGACAAGAGAGTTGTGCATAGACAAAAATATATACAAATCTTTATTAGTTCAGAATCCAGTGGCCAGTGGCATCCCCCAAATTTCTGCCATCGCTGGGGGAGATTGCCAATGCAGGGGGCTGGTGGCTGTATTCTACAGGGGGCTGGTGGCTTTATACTAAAGGGGGCTGGTGGCTGTATACTACAGAGGGCTGGTGGCTGTATTCTACAGTGGGCTGGTGGCTGTATACTACAGGGGGCTGGGCAAGCTATATACTACAGTGGGCTGGTGACTGTATACTACAGGGGGCTGCTGGCTGTATTCTACCACCCTTAATCCGGCCCTGGTACCAGCAATTACAATTATACAAAGTGCCAGACTATTGTATATAAGTTAACATGTACAAAAGTGGGTTAGGTACCAATGTAAGATATTAATCTATAACATATTAATTGCCATTGCTACTTCAATTTGAATATGTACTAAAAACATCAAAACATCAATGTATATGGAAAAATGGAAAAAGCATCCAACAATATTGGTCATCTGTCCAGTGTGTTGTGATAGGAGAATAATTTTGGGAAAGCTGGTAAGGGGAGGATTATGCTGTCTCCAGCACTCCATTTCCAGATTTCCAGTCAATCAAGTCACTTGAATCCAAATGGAGTTGGATGAATGCATTAAAATTTTAGTCTGCTAGAAAAAAGGGGCCTTTCTTAAACATAAATAACCACCTAAATATGAATTACCTTGTCCCAGAGGAAAAAGAAATAAACAAAAAAAACCTCCAAAAATAAATCTTTATTATACAATATTGATAATTTTTAATATATGTATTCTTAATTTCATATTATTTTGTGTATATAATATACACTCACCGGCCACTTTATTAGGTACACCAAGCTAGTAACGGGTTGGACCCCCTTTTGCCTTCAGAACTGCCTCAATTAAATCATTCTTCGTGGCAATAGATTCAACAGGTGCTGGAAGCATTCCTCAGAGATTTTGGTCCATATTGCATGAGTGCATCACACAGTTTGCCGCAGATTTGTCGGCTCACATCCATGAGCGAATCTCCCGTTCACCACATCCCAAAGATGCTCTATTGGATTGAATCTGGTGACTGTGGAGGCCATTTGAGTACAGTGAACTCATGTCATGTTCAAGAAACCAGTCTGAGATGATTCCAGCTTATGACATGGTGCTTATCCGCTGAAATTAGCCATCAGATGTTGGGTACATTGTGGTCATAAGGGATGGACATGGTCAGCAACAATACTCAGGTAGGCTGTGGCATTGCAAACATGCTCAATTGGTACCAGGGGCCCAAAGAGTGCCAAGAAAATATTCCCACCCCATGACCACCACCACCACCAGCCTGAAACCTGTTGATACAAGGCAGGATGGTTCCATTTTTCATGTTGTTGACCGCCAAATTTCGGACCCTACCATCCGAATGTCGCAGCAAAATCGAGACTTCTCAGAACCAGGCAACATTTTTCCAATCTTCTACTGTCCAATTCGATGAGCTTGGGCAATTGTAGCCTCAGTTTCCTAGTTCTTAGCTGAAAGGAGTGGCCTCTCTGCTGCTGTAGCCCATCTGCCTCAAAGTTCGATGTACTGTGCGTTCAGAGATGCTCTTCTGCCACCATTGGTTGTAACGTGGCGATTGAGTCACTATTGCCTTCTATCAGAGCTCGAACCATTCTGCCCATTCTCCTCTGACCTCTGGCCAACAACAAGCATTTCCGCCCACAGAACTGTCGCTCACTGGATTTTTTTTCTTTTACGGATCATTCTTCCTGTAAACCCTAGAGATGGTTGTGCGTGAAAATCCTAGTAGATCGCAGTTTATTGAAATACTCAGACCAGCCCTTCTGGCACCACAACCATAGCACGTTCAAAGGCACTCAATCACCTTTCTTCTCCCATAACTGATGCTCGTTGAACTGCAGAGATTGTTCTTGACATGTTCTACCGGCCTAAATGCACTTGAGTTGCCACCATGTGATTGGCTGATTAGAAATTAAGTGTTAACGAGCAGTTGGACAGATGTACCGAATAAAGTGGCCGGTGAGTGTAGAACTTAGTGAATTACAAATTTATTTATATTTAATACAAACATATAAACATATATATTATAAATGTGCAAACCCAACGTTGTGTAAAAAATGAAAATGTCTAAGGGACCAGAGAGGCCAAATAAACTAAAAGGTGGACTAAAAACAATCTCAGTTGTGGTGATAATGACCCCAAAAAGGCCTAGAGAAAATACAAAACACATGTACAAAAATAAAAAAAAAACATATCTCACCCATTCCACCAGGATATCCATGATCTGTTCAGGTCCATTAACCCCTTAAGGACGCAGGGTTTTTTCGCTCATTTCTCGCTCTCCACCTTCAAAAATCCATAACTTTTTCATTTTTACGTGTACAGACCTGTGTGATGGCTTATTTTGTGCGTAACAAATTTTCCTGTAATGTTATTTATTTTAACATGCCGTGTACTGCGAAGCTGAAAAAAAATTCCAAATGTGGAAAAATTGAAAAAAAAACGGTCACGTTCTTGTGGGCTCAATTTTTACGACTTTGACTGTGCACTCAAAATAACACTTATACTTTGATACCAAATTTATATAGGTTTTATTGTTTTAATACATTTTAATACATTTTCAAAAAATTTTTGCCATCTTCTGACGCTAATAACTTTTTCATACTTTGGCGGACGGAGGGCAGGCTTAATGAGTGCACTGTCCTGCCACGGAAGTTGAGATGTTTCCTTGTTTCAGGTCGTGAGTTAATAGTAAAGGAATAGTATGTTGGGGATATAATAACTTTGAGATGGACATAATGTTTAATATGTAAGCCGGTCTAACAGATTAGTGGAGGTTAACCCATCTTTTCAGCTTCTTTCTGATTCATTGGAACCAAGGAGGGTTTTTAGCTTATTCTAATACTAAGATACCATTTTTATTTAACATTTTGATGATTGATCTGAAGCACAGAAAAAACTATTATATTCAGAAAGCAACCACATCACCATCACCCCCGAAAGTGGCGCACTGGATCCGCCATGACAAAGCCAAGTCATCCGTGAAGAGAGCTAATGCATGAAGCGTTTCCCACCTTGAAACTCATAGACGGGGGAGGACATCATGTTCTTGCAAGTGGCTCTAGTGCTAAGTTGACAAAAGTGTCAGAGTGGGCACGCCTGGTGCGTGCCCTTCTGCGCAAAAAAGATGGTGATGTCATGGTTTACAAGGAAGCAGGAAACCTATAAAGAGAGCAGCAAGAACTAGGAAAACAGGAAGGGAAAACTGTCCTTACTGTCGGGTGATGGTCAGCTTACACGGCTAGCTCCAGACCCAACAACTTCCTGTATGCAGGAGAAGGCATTAGAGCAGACAGGAATAGTGGGTAACAACAGAGCAGGTTTAAAAAAAACAATAGACGGAAGGAATGTGGGTAACAACCAGAGGAGATTTAAAAAAAAACACTCACTAAAAAATAAACACAGACAAAGCGGAAAAGTCAGGTGAAATGGTGAGAGAATACAAAGAAAGACAAACTTTACATATTTCTTACATAGTCAAAGAAACAAGCGCACTTAGTAACATAGATATACCTACGAACAGAGCCAGGGATAAGCTGCGATACAAATACCTAACAATATAACACTAGACCAGAGAGTTGTGCATAGACAAAATATATACAATCTTTATTAGTTTCAGAATCCAGTGGCCAGTGGCATCCCCCAAATTTCTGTCCATCCATCGCTGGGGGAGATATGCCAATGCAGGTGGCTGTGGCTTATTCTACCGGGGCTGGTGGCTTTATACTCAAGTGGGATTGGTGGCTAGTATAACTACGAGGCTCGTTGGCTGTATTCTAACAGTGGCTGGTGGCTTATACTAACAGTGGGCTGGGCAAGCTGATACTACGTGGGCTGGTGACCTGTATATACATGGTGGCTGCTGCTGTATCTACCACCCCTTAATCCTGCCCTGGTACCAGCAATACACTTATACAAGTGCCAGACTATGTATATAGTTACATGTACAAAGGGTTTATGTACCATGTAAAGTTATTAATCTATAACAATATTAATTGCCCTTGCCTACTCAAGTTGGAATATGTACTAACAAAACTCAAAACATCATTGTTATATGGAAAAATGGAAAAAGCAACAACACATATCTGGTCATCTGTCCCCTGTTGTGTTATAGAGAATAATTTTGGGAAAGCTGGTAGGGGAGTATTTGCTGTCTCCAGCACTCTCCATTTCCAATTTCCAGTCAATCAAGTCACTTGAATCCAAATGGAGTTGGATGAATGCATTAAATTTTAGTCTGCTAAAAAAAAGGGTCCTTTCTTAACAATAATAACCACCTAATTAATGAATTCCTCTTGTCCCAGAGGAAAAAGAAAAAACAAAAAAAACCTCCAAAAATAAATCTTTATTATACAATATTGATAATTTTTAATATATGTATTCTAATTTCATATTATTTGTGTATAATAATACACTCACCGGCCACTTTCATTGGTAACAACCAATGCAGTACGGGTTGGACCCCTTTTGCCTCAACGCTGCACCGGTCAAAGACTGGTCATACTAAAGTGCAATGAGCCTGGATTTTGTCCAATGCATGATCAAGGTATACACAGTTCAGTTTGCCGCAGCTAGTATGTTGGCGTTCGGCTCAATCCATGATGCAATCTCCCGTTCCAACCACATCCCAAAGATGCTCTATTGGATTGAGATCTGGTGACTGTGGAGGCCATTTGAGTACAGTGGAACTCATAGTCATTTCAAGAAACCAGTCTTGAGATGATTCCAGCTTTATGACATGGTGCATTACCTGCTGAAAGTAAGCCATCAGATGTTGGGTACATTGTGGTCATAAAGGGATGGACATGGTCAGCAACAATACTCGGTAGGCTGTGGCCTTGCACGATTGCTCAATTGGTACCAATTGGGGGCCCAAAGAGTGCCACGAAATATTCCCCACACCATGACACCCCACCACCACCAGCCTGAAACCGTTGATACAAGGCAGGATGGATCCATGTTTCATGTTGTTGACTCCAAATTCGTCGACCCTACCATCCGAATGTCGCGCAGAAATCGAACTCATCAACCAGGCAACATTTTTCCAATCTCTACTACTGTCCAATTTCGATGAGCTTGTGCAAATTGTAGCCTCATTTTTCCGTTCTTAGCTGAAATGGAGTGGCCTTCTGCTGCTTAGCCCATCTGCCTCAAAGTTCGTGTACTTGTGCTTCAAGATGCTCTTCTGCCTACCTTGGTTGTAACGGGTGGCGATTTGGAGTCAATATTGCCTTTCTATCAGCTCGACCATCCCCTGGCCCATTCTCCTCTGACCTCTGGCATACAACAAGCATTTCCGCCCACAGAACTGTCGCTCACTGATGTTTTTTCTTTTACGGATCATTCTCTGTAAACCCTATGAGATGGTTGTGCGTGAAAATCCCTAGTAGATCAGCATTTTGAAATACTCAGACCAGCCCTTCGGCAACCACACCATAGCACGTTCAAAGGCACTCAAATCACCCCTTCTTCCCCATACTGATGCTCGTTTGAACTGCAGGAGATTGTCTTGACCATGTCTACTGCCTAAATGCACTGAGTTGCCACCATGTGATTGGCTGATTAGAAATTAAGTGTTACGAGCTAGTTGGACATGTTTACCGAATAAAGTGGCCGGTGAGTGTAGAAACTTTATTTAAACTATTTATTTAAACTATATTTAATACAAACATATAAACTATATATTATAAATGTGCAAACCCAACGTTGTGTAAAAATGAAAATGTCTAAGGGACCAGAGAGCCAAATAAACTAAAATGTGGACTAAAAACAATCTTAGTTGTGGTGATATGACCCCCCAAGCCTAGAGAAATACAAACACATGTACAAAAATAAAAAAAAAACATATCTCACCACCCATTCCACCAGGATATCCATGATCTGTTCAGGTCCATTACCCCTTAAGGACGCAGGGTTTTTTCGCTCATTTCTCTCGCTCTCCACCTTCAAAAATCCATAACTTTTTCATTTTTACGTGTACACATACCTGTGTGATGGCTTATTTTGTGCGTAACAAATTTTACTTCCCTGTAATGTTTTTTTTTTTAACATGCCGTGTACTGCGAAGCTGAAAAAATTCAATTTGTGGAAAATTTTCAAAAAACCGGCACGTGCGTCACGTTCTTGTGGGCTCAGTTTTTAACGACTTTCACTCTTCGCCTCCAAATAACTTCCTACTTCTTTTTTGTTCGATGCATCGCGGTGATCCCAAATTTATATAGGGTTTTTTGTGTTAATACTTTTTCAAAATTAAAACCAATGTGTACAAAAAAAAACATTTTTGTCATCTTCTGAAGCTAAGAACTTTTTTTATACTTGGCGCAACGGAGCTTGTGAGGTGTAATTTTTTTTTTGCGAAATTGAGCCGCATTGCATTGCTAACATTTGAGGTCTGTGCTACATTTTGATCATTTTTTATTCCCATTTTTTATGTGTGTAAAAGGGTGTATAAATCGCATTTCATACATTTGGGCGCCATTTCCCGTCTCGGAGGTCACCACCCCGGCCGTAACCGTTTTTATATTTTGATAGATCGGGCATTTTGGGACCGGCGATACCTAATGTGTCCTGTGATTTTTACTGTTATTATGTTTTTATCGTCTAGTGAAGGGGGGTGATTTGAATTTAATATTTTATATTTTAATATTATTTTTTTATTTTTAAACTTTTTTTTTTTTTTTTTTTTTCCCCACTATTTCTTAGACCATCTAGGGTACATTAACCCTAGATGGTCAGATCGTTCCTACCATATACTGCAATACTTCTGTATTGCAATATATGGCATTTTTGCAGCTCATTCATTACAATGAGCCACTGGTAACGAATCTGCAGAAGCCAGATAGCCTCGGGTCAAACGAAGACTACCATGGCAACCGATCGCCGCCCCCTGATGATGTTCGGGGGCATGGCGATTGTAATAAAGATGGCGGCGCCCGCGTGCCGCCGTCTTTTAAATGCCGCCAGCGACTTTGCCGGCGGCAATGAAAGGGTTAGTGGTGGGGGTTTGCTGCAATATGCAACAACCCCCACCTTTGTATGAAGAGGACTCAGCCCGTGAGCCCTCTTCATACATTACCTATACCTCTGCGTCGTAGAGCTATGGTGCAGAGCGTTAAGGGGTTAATGCCTCATGTTCAGAGGCAACTCTTGGGCATAGATGCCCCAGGGATAAATTCGATTGAACAGTAATACTCCCGATGAGGTGGCAAGATTTTAGATTCTGATTCACTAAACACATCATGGAAGTCATATACAGGCAGTCCCCAGGTTACATACAAGATAGGGTCTGTAGGTTTGTTCTTAAGTTGAGTTTGTAATCCCAGCCAGAACTTTTTTTTTGTCTCTGTGACAATTGGATTTTATAAATGTTGGGTTGTCATAAGAATCAATATTAACACTAAAGCTTCATTACAGACACATTTGATAACTGTGACAGCTGATGATTGTAGCCTAGGACTAAAGTACAATAAATTACCAATATCCAGAGGTCCGTTTGTAACTAGGGGTCGTATGTAAGTCGAGTGTTCTTAAGTAGGGGACCACTTGTATTTTAGCAAATGGAAAGAATACAGATATTGTGGCAATTCTGGTTCACCGTCCCTGAGTTTATGTTCAGCCATTAATGCATTCATTAATTCCGTTTGCAGAGAGATCCAATCATTATCGACTGACAGATGTAGACATAACAACCTATCGAAAGAGGAACATAAAGCTTTAAAAAATCTAAGACAACTGGATTCAGTGGTCATACGTGAGGCAGACAAAGAAGGTAACATAGTTCTGTGGCCAATTTCTGCTTATACTAAAGAAGCTAGAATACAACTGCATAACAGACAGAATTATGTTGACCTCCCTTTAGATCCAACGACAATCTTCAAGAAAAAGTTTGAATTTGATTCTGCCTTCAACTATGGAATAATTACAAAAGCAGGAGGTACAATATCTCAAAACTGATAAACCTGTGGTTGCAACATTTTATTTAGTTCCTAAAATACACAAATCGATAGTTTCATCTCCAGGAAGACTTATCGTTGCAGGAATTGAAAGTTTATCATACCTGGATTTCTTTCTAGAGCCAATGGTGTTACAGTTGGACTCGTATGTGAGGGACTCCGTGCATCTTATGGAGCTTCTAGATATGACACAGACCACACAAGGTACAATTTTATTAAAGGAGTATTCCAGGAATATGAACGTCTGATACAAAAAACCATAATGCTATAAATAAATGAATGAAACAAAACTCAATGTCATTAGTCACAAAATGAAGCTTAAAAAGTTTGATTTTATGATTCACAAAATGTTATGGCCTCTCTAAAGTGATCACCTAGATGGCTGCCACTTAAAACTACAAGTCCCAAGATCCTTTAGTTCTCAGTAACTCCTCCTACCTCTTATGCTCTGCTAACAGTGATGATCTAACAGGTTTTCTTGCTTTGTTACCATAGTAATGATGTGTAACTGCCATCACTACAACACTGGCCATACTGGATGAACTGCAACCAACCGACTAAAGCCAAACATAGTGGTGATCACATGACCTGCCCAGGCAGGTGCAGGACATGTGATGTGAGCATGTGACCAGCGGCCATGCTCTGCAACGAACCGCGCGGAGGAAATTAACGGACTGATTAATGGGCCATTAGCATTTTAGTTCTCCATTACTATGTCACCAGCATTTTTCTGCTAAGGGGAGCAAAATTTTAAATAACAACTAATTACATATAAGCTTATATTTTAAGGATCCATTTGTATATGAATTATGCTGTTTCCTGGAATACCCCTTTAACTATGGACGTGGAATCCCCCTACACCAGCATTGGTCACGATGCTGGTGTAGGAGCGGTGGCTTACTTTCTCAACATGAAAACGGATAGTGACAGACGTCACGATCTGCTCAGCTATGTGCTTTATCATAACTAGAAGCGCACCCTCATACGCCAACCTATTTTTAGGTTGGTGGGAGGAGACGCGTCTGCACCCATCGCAGTCTTTCCAGAACCATGTCATCAAATGGTACAGCTACATCGATGATGTGGTTATCCTTTGGAGAGGTATAGAAGATCAACGCAGAGAGTTTGTTGATGAATTAAATAATAAATGTCTCAACATCAAAATGACTCCACAGATATCTTCCGAACAAGTGGAATTTTTAGACCTGAAGTTATTGAAGCGGAACAACAAAATTGAGACGACACTGTTTCGGAAAGGAACAGCAACCAACAATTTACTGCACTACACCAGCTTTTACCCACAGCATCTGAAAAATGGGATACCTGTCGGTCAATTCTTCAGATTGAGATGAAATTGCAGCGATGATCGTGACTTTAAAAGAAATGCACTGGATCTGACAGCGTGACTTCGAGCTAGAGGCTATCCAAACAAAATTATCTCTCAAGCCTATATGAGAGTGAAGAATAGTGTCAGAAAAGAGATTTTGCAACCAAGGAAGAGATACTCTGACAACAAAGTGAGGCTGATAGCCTCATACAACAATCAATGGGGGGACATAGATTCCACATTAAAGAAAAATTGGCACATTCTACTAGGTGAACCTAGATTGACAGAACATATAATTGACAAACCAGCTCTTACAACTAGAAGTTGGACATTGTAATAGATAGCCTAAAGCATGATAGCCTTGGATCTTTGTGTGACCCGAGGCTGTCATGGCAACTGGTCGCCGCGCTCCGACGATGTCACGGGGAGCAACGATCGGAGCCAAGATGGCACCACCCACACGTCGCTGGCTTGTTAATGCCACAGGCAATCAAAGGGTTAACACCCGCGAGCACTGATCGCCCGTGAGCCCTCTTCATACTCCCCCATGCGCAACAAAGGGTAAGGGTACGTCTTATTGTGCTACGGGGTTAAAGACCAATTGAGCCACAGTCATTTTGTCAGACCAAGTGGTGGTACAACAGGAGGATATTGGCTAAAGGGGGCATATGCCTGTGGTCAGGGTCGGACTGGGGTGCCAAGGGCCCACCAGTGAAATTAATTCTGGGGGCCCACCAGCTGCTTCATGGATACGTGCGAGCCAACCCCATGTATATTTTCATTGCGTTTCTGAACGTGCTGCAAATGCAAGGTGTGAATGCAGTCTGTGGCCATGTTCACACATTGCGTTTTTTGTTGCTTATTGAACGCTTTGGAAAGACGATCTGTTCCTCTTCCATTTGAATGCATTTCTTTTTGCCATTCAGCAGACAAACTTAACATTTTTGCAACAAAAAAAACGTAATGTGTGAACGCAGCCCAGGTTTTCTGCACACTACACTTGTGCAGTTCTTGGGATACAAGCAATGGTCCCATGGAACATTGTTTGAGGGTTGCTTGTCACCGGATGTAAGTACATAATAATAGCCTGAACCACAAACATGGTTAGGACCTGCTCTGTCATTTGCAGCTCAGACATATTCACAGCCATGTGCAGGAGCCCATAGAAGTAAATGAGGATGTGTAAAACAATCCTGCAGAAAACGGGCCTCAGGCCCCATGCACACTTTTTGGTACTGCATTGGAAACCTCAAAAGGCCGGGGCTTTGCCAGAACACATGACTTTCTACTGAAACACTTTTGTTCTGGAATGAGCCCCTCCCTGTTGCGTTTTTTAAATGGAATTAAAACAGATCAAGAACTGCAACGTGTGAATGGGGCCTGAGGCTTGTTATCTGCCGGACTGTTTAACTCCCTGGAATCAGTATTTAACCTTTTAAAGGAAATCTATCATCAGATCAAAGATTGTAAACCAAACATACTGGTGTTTGCCCCCTCTGGCAGGATCTCCTCTTCTTTAAGGTGGCTATGCCCTTGTTTTTAAGAAAAAAGGGCCACTGTGACCTCTCTGAATGTTACTTTAGTCCCAGACTGTAATGATCAGCTGTAAGGTGTCTGTAATGAAGCTTTATTGATAATCTTCAGGTTTCATTACAGCAAAAAATTAGAAAATCTAATTGTCACTGGGACAAAAAAATTTTTGTCTGGATCTACAATTATAAAATATACAATTCCTACTTACATACAAATTCAACTTAAGTACAAACTTAAGGAACCAATCTTGAAAATAATCCAGGGACTGCCTGTATATGAAGAAGGTTCACAGGCTGAGTCCTCTTTATGCACAGCGGGGGGTGCGATTATAAAAGCAACTATGCCACCTCCATGACATGTGGGCGTGAAGGGGTGCAGGTTGGGCGCGGGGCTTGCCTGAATTATTTTGAAAAACCTACAAACTTTTGTTTGCTGTTTTTATACAAAACTACATCAGGATGGACCTGGTATGATTTTGCCCGGTGGCTGCTTTTTTCAGCAGATACATCAAGAGGCCTCAGGGTGTTGTCACATGTTAGTGTTTTGATTCCGATTTGTAACCAATTGCATATTTGTTTGTATAGAAACAGATGTGATCGGCAATCAGCGCCGTTGTATTGTGCAAATGCAAGACACCGGGTGCGAATTGTCGATCGCATGCGTTTTCATACAAACGAATACTGTATGCAATTGGTCACGGCACAACACACTGCATTTTGAATGAGTTACAAAACAATTAAAATGCTAACCTGTGACAATACCCTAAGTCTCTCCAGATATCCGGGAGGACATGGGGGCATGGCCGATGAATACCCCCCTAAATGGATTGCTGGTACCAATCACAGGTATCACAGGTATTAACCTACAAAATGCCACTGTGAGCATTAAAAGGGCATTAACACCTGTGGAGGAACCTGGAGCCCCTCAGGCTCATTTGCATACAGGCTTTCATCCAGGTCGCCACATATTGCGATGCAGCTATATTGTTGTAAATGGTAGGAACGAGAAGCCCTTACGGCCTGCAAATACAGTAAAAAAAGGTCAGTGGGACCCCTCGTTTTTGCAATCTGCACTCAGACCACACTGATCAGTAAGTTATGCCCTATCCCATGGGTCGGCCTAACTTGTCTTTGTGGGAAAACCCGTTTAAGACATTTTTTTTTGTAACAAAGGTTTATTTTTTAATATAAAAACTGAATAAAAGCTTTATGAATTTGGTGTCCTCGTGATCACACTTACCCAAGGAATTAAGGGGATGTATGATTTGGAGCATACAGTGAAAGCCGTACATACGTAGCCCACAAAAAAATGGCATAAGTATGTTTTTTTTTGTCAATTTCAACACATTGGGATTTTTTCCCGCTTTCCAGTACATGGCATAGAATATTAAATACCATCACTATGAAGGACAATTTGTTATGCAGAAAACAAGCCTCGTACAGCTCTGTACATGGAAATAACACAGTTATGGATTTTTAAAGACACTGAAGTAAAAATGGAAAATCAAAGATGAAAATGGTCTGGCCTTTAACCCTTTAAGGGTTAATATTCCGTTGAACCTGGAGAAAAATTCCAAATGTGGTATAAATGACAAAAAAAGTTGCATTATTTTTATTACAGGCTCGGTTTCACACACCTCTTACTTTTTTAAACTTTAATGTACGGAGCTGGAGAAGCTGACGTTTTCAGTGAAATCAGTTTGTGAAGTGAAGAAGCTTTTCATCACTTTTTATTCAAATGTTTGTGGCATTGTAAATGTGATGAATCCTGCAATTTGGATACCATGACGAGTGGGAGGGGGGGGGCTTGTGTAAACTTGAGGCTGCAATCACACTTAACGCGGGTATGCGGTAATACTGAGGCTCTAGTCACATGTACCGGGGTATACTGGTAATACAGAGGCTGCAATCACACACGTAACGCAGGTATGCTGGTAATACTGAGGCTGCAGTCCACTAAACGCGGGTATGCTGGTAATACTGAGGCTGCAGTCACACGTAACGTAGGGTATCCTGGTAATACTGAGGCTGCAGTCACACGTACGTAGGTATGCTGGTAATACTGAGGCTGCAGTCACAGGTAACGGCGGGTATGCTGGTATACTGAGGCTGTGGTCCAGTTAACGTGGGTATGCTGGTAATACTGAGGCTCTAGTCACATGTAACGCGGGGTATACTGGTAATACAGAGGCTGCAATCACACGTAACGCAGGGTATGCTGGTAATACTGAGGCTGCAGTCACACGTAACGCGGGGTATGCTGGTAATACTGAGGCTGCAGTCACACGTAACGTCGGGTATCCTGGTAATACTGAGGCTGCAGTCACACGTAACGTAGGGTATGCTGGTAATACTGAGGCTGCAGTCACAGGTAACGCGGGGTATGCTGGTAATACTGAGGCTGCAGTCACAGGTAACGCGGGGTAAGCTGGTAATACTGAGCTGCAGGTCACACGTAACGCGGGTATGCTGGTAACTGAGGCTCTATTCACATTAACGCAGGTATACTGGTAATACGAGGCTTGCATCACACCGTAACGCAGAGTATGCTGGTAATACTGAGGCTGCAGTCACACGTAACGCGGGGTATGCTGGTAATACTGAGGCTGCGGTCACACGTAACGCAGGGTATACTGGTAATACAGAGGCTGCAATCACACGTAACGCAGGGTATGCTGGTAATACTGAGGCTGCAGTCCACGTAACGGCGGTATGCTGGTAATACTGAGGCTGCAGTCACACACGTAACGCGGGTTTTGCTGGTATACTGAGGCCTGCAGTCACACGTAATGTAGGTATGCTGGTAATACTGAGGCTGCATCACAGGTAACGTGGGGTATACTGGTAATATGAGGCTGCAGTCACAGGTAACGCGGGGTAGCTAGAATCTGAGCTTGTGGTCACAGTACACGGGGTAATGCGGTAATACTGAGGCTGTGGTCACAGGTAACGCGGGGTATGCTGGTAATACTGAGGCTGCAGTCACAGGTAACGCGGGGTATACTGGTAATACTGAGGCCGCAGTAACACGTAACGTGGGGTAAGCTGGTAATACTGAGGTTGCGGTCACACATAACGCAGGGTATGCTGGTAATACAGAGGCTGCGGTCACACGTAACGCGTGGTTGCTGGTAATACTGAGGCTGGGGTCACACGTAACGCGGGGTATGCTGGTAATACTGAGGCTACGGTCACACGTAACGTAGGGTATGCAGGTTATCCGAGGCTGGGGTCACATGTAACGCGGGTATGCTTGGTAATACTTGAGCTCGTTCACAACGTACTAGGGTATGCGGTTATACTGAGGCTGGGGTCACACGTACAACGGGGTATGCTGGTAATACTGAGGCTGCGGTCACACGTAACGCGGGGTATTCTGGTAATACTGAGGCTGCGGTCACACGTAACGCGGGGTATACTGGTAATACTGAGGCTGCGGTCACACGTAACGCGGGGTATGCTGGTAATACTGAGGCTGCGGTCACACGTAACGCGGGGTATGCTGGTAATACTGAGGCTGCAGTCACAGGTAACGCGGGGTATGTTGGTAATACCGAGGCTGCAGTCACACGTAACGCTTTGATTCCTTCAGCCCTGGCATTTGGACAATACAAGACACTGGATGCCATTACCGATCGAATGCGTCTGCATAGAAGCCCATCCTGCTTTGATTCCATTTCTAAACGGAGTCAGCGTTACGTGTGACATCACTCCTTATTCTACATCAATACTTAATACAGTCAATCAAAGTACTACAACTTTAATCATCTCATTCAACTGCTGGGAGTTGTAGTTCTTGAGTGCACTGTTATTCTATATGTATGTACACATTGCAGGGGTGTATTGAGCTGCACTGTGTGTAATGTGATGCACTTTTATTTTGTACCTTTTTCTTGTGCTGGAAGCCATCATGGGGGGATCAGCAGCTCCTCATCCATCCTGAGCTCCTGCACATGAGTGCAGCCTGTGCTGTGCCAGGGGCAGGACACTCCAACAGCAGCTGCTAGCTGATTGGTGGCCCCTGATGTCTGTCATGACCATGAGGAAGGGGGCCCACTGTGATAACTAGGGGGCCCACGTCTTCTGGTCTGTAATTAGTGACAGCTCACTGTCTGCTCCTCCAGTGAATCAGGGGCCATGTTCTCCTGCAGTGATGCAGGGGCTGAGGTGTTCAGTGCAGGGAGGAGGAAATGTCTCACTCACTGCCCCAGCGCTGCTGTGAGAAGAGCAGAGAGTCTCTCCCTCCTGTAGGACGTCATAGTCCCCCCTGCTGCCCCCCTCCTCCAGCCTCAGCTGAATGTGCCTGCTCACAGACACAGGCACGAGATGGTGACTTATGATAAGGGCCCACCGGGTTGGCTTTGACCGGTATCCCGGCAGGCCAGTCCGAGCCTGCCTGTGGTAATTGTAACATTTGTCAATACAAGACATATCATCTTAAACACTATGTCAATTGCAAAACTAGGGACGTGGTATACGCTATCGTTTGTTCCTGTCCCAATATTTATGTAGGGCAGACTACGCAGGAACTGAAAAGAAGAATACAACAACACTTCTTTTCTATCAATACAGCATGAAGATATCATGAAAATGACAAGAACCTTAGCGACAGTCGCCAACCACTTCCTACAACACCATAAAGGTAAGGTCAAAGATGTGCAAATTGTGGGACTAGAAAGAATCTTTTCTAGTATCAGAGGAAGCAGTGTCATCCCTAAATTGTTGCAATGTGAATCTAGATGGATTTATTCCATGCAGTCCATGGCACCGCGGGGGCTAAACGAACAATTATTATTCACAGGGTTCTACAAACAAAGGTAACTAAATAAATTCACAATGGGCTTGAGGTCGCATGTGCACATTAATTCTATATTTTTTTTTCTAGTTTATCATGGTAAGTAGTAGGTAAGTAGCTTTTTACACAGTGGGGTCACCATTTTAATTATGGAGCTTTTATTTTTTCACTTTTCACTATTGTTTTTTTACACAAATAGAGATACTATTTATTACAAACACACTTATGCTGGATCACCATTCATACTTTCTAGATCTTAGATACCAAACGTTCTGCCTTCTCAGCAGTTCTTCATTTATTTATCAGCATTACTTATCTTTAGTCATTTAACATGCAATAAACATAAGTTGGGTTTTTGAGGTTTCACTTTTATGTCAAGTGAAGCACGTCACGTTTGATGCACAATTTAGTTACCTTTTTTTCTATTTATGATTTGGTTATATTTTTCACCGTGATCCTTCGCGTTCCCTAGTTTGGTCACTGTGGTCCCCATCGGCATCCGATGATTCCAACATTCCGGCGGCATTGTTTCTGATGTCCTGAGAATCAAAATAACTTCAATGGAACTCAAATTTACTGATGACATGCACTAGTATACAACTTACCTGGATTCAGATGGTCCCGCTCTGACACATCGAAGAAACAGCAGAGAACAGCTTCAAGCAGACTATCACTGGGGACTGATGACAAGCATCGCTCGGCATCTCGTGCTCGAGATTAGCATTAGCACTTTATCTGCACTTTGTCCTTGCCTGCATCTAGCCTCATTCATAGGCAATAGAGAGGATAAGTACACTGAGTGATTTAACTGTGGTACAGGGAAGCACACGGGGCTGTGCAAGTTTTTAATGCATACCAATAAATATTTTTTTATTTTACTTATATGTCACGATTGAGTAAGGTTTATGACACTGGCCTGGTTGTTCTTCTTTAATATACTTATATTCATATATACGTATACGGATATAGTGGAGATGCTACAGTTTGTTTTGTGGCAATTGTAGTTCTGTTTCAACAGAATGAAAAATAGCCTTTAATCCTAAAGGAGAATTATCATTTGTCGATATGGGAATAGGATAAATAAGCTCTTTTAAGTTCAAAGAGTAGTCTTGCGCAAATTTAGCATCAATCAGGTTCAAGGCTGAGCCACAGTCAATCAAAAATTACTCTCCCGTGTTACTACACAGATGAAAAATACCATAAAATAAAATTCCAGAAGATTTTATAAATCCCAATCTAACCGGAGTCATGCTTGGAAAAAGAGCGTGTCTTTTCAACATTCCCTCCTGGACTGCAATTGAGATGCTTCTTGCAATGTTCTAAATTTGCCAAATTCCCCACAATAGAAACACTGCTTCTTCAGACGGTGTCTTTCATTGCGACTAACCATACCTCCAAGCTGCATGGGTTCATCAGAGTGGTTCAGATGCACAGAAACACCAGTCAGACTCCTTTGCCTGACTTTCGGCTATGGGCCCGAAAAGCTGATGTCATGGCGTCCTCAAAAAAATGGCTTGGGAAAAGCAACCATAACAATTTTTATCTTATTATTTAACCCTTTCAGGAAAAAAACATTTTAGTGAAGAGGAATTCCAAGCTGTATCTACCGACCACCCACGGAATTCAGCACAAAGGGGTTCAGTGACAATTTTACCCTGATGCAAGGGTCATAACTTATTTCTGTCACAACCAAAAAAACAACATACATGGACTCACATGATGAATTCAGATAAAACAAAAATGGAATTGAACATAGACAACCAAGCCAAAGACAAATTGTAATGATGAATTCCCCCCTGTATGTCCACAGTTAATCAGTTTTTTTTATAGTGACTTTTCTTTAATATGTCATGTGTCAATGCACACACACCTTATAATGGTTCCAGGAACATAACAATGGGTGCAGCATACTTCAATAGCCAGTATGTATGTATAGTGCAAAAGAATATTCAAGTAAATGTGCACCCCTTTAAGTTGTGGTGTGCATGATAATCGGCCATTGTATGATGTTCAACATATGCCTTGCACGGGCCACAATGGTCTGGGGAAAGTATTAAAAATAATAACATAAAATAAATAAAGAGATTTAAAAAAGTTTATAAAAAAATAATTATGTCACAGTGGTTGCTCTCGGTGTTCAAACCCAGTTATTCTATCTGCATTAAAAGAAGCAATATGAAAACTACAAACCTTTCCTCTCACTGCGGCTAAAGGTGCTCTGGTTGTACAGACCCAGTTATTCTCGCTGCGTTTAAGAACCAATGGGAAAACCACAAACCCTCTCACTGCGCTTAAATTTGCTCTGGGTATTCAGACCCAGTTATTTGCATAGTGTATTTAAGTGGCAATGGAAAAACCAGACACCCTTCCTCTCACTGCATTTAACCCCTTAATGACCGCTCTATTGGGATTCTATGGCATTCATTAAGGTTACTTCTTCTGACGCGACAACTTTCTACGGCGGTGCGTTAGAAGAAGATTTCAGGACACCTGGTGTCGTTGGTGCTGCTGTCGGGCTGTGATATTCTCAGCCCAGACCCGGCACTAACACCCGGGATTGAAAAAACTGTGATCCCGGGTGTTTAACCCCTTACACACCTCCTGGGGGATCCGATCCCTCCTGTCGCTGCCCCGGGGTCAGGCGAGTGCCCCAAGACTTCCGGCTCCTTTTAACTGAGCATGCGCAGATAGTCGACTGAGGTGCATTCTTTCTATCTGCGATACTCTTCCCTGTTAGGCCAGTTTTGTGCAGTGCAATGATGACTGCACATGATTATTTAGAGATAACCATGGTTAACAGATGAGAAACAATGATGCCAAGCACCAGCCTCCTTTTAAAGTGTCCAGTGGTGTTATTTTTACTTAATTTTTACAGATTGATCTCTAGCCCTGTCCTCATCAACACCCACACCTGTGTTACTGGAGCAATCACTGAAATGATGTTAGCTGCTCCTTTTAAAGGAAACCTACCACTTGTAGTGGCAGGTTTCCGATGGAAAGCCTGGTCATACAGAAGCCTGGTCATACAGATTGTTAAGTGGCACAGACTGGTGGCACAGCATTCAAATGACACATGTTTTGTTTACTGCATTCTGTGAGACACCCTGGTGGGTGGCCTTTGTTTCCTGAATTCATGGGTGTGAGCAGACAAGTAAGTGACATTGAGGCCACTTTTGGCCATCTTTTGCTAATTCTGCCACTCCCTGGGGTATCCTGACCACTACTTCTTCGTCCGAAGTATCACTGCCCTCCACTGATGTTGGGTATAGGGCTTCTTCTACCACCGAACCCTCAGCGCTGCCCTCCTTCTCAGTCTTCACATCACAGAAAGCCACAGCCTCATTCTCAAATAAAAGCTCATTGGAATCTGGGAACTCTACCTCTGATACTGGGGCAGAAGCAGGTGGATAGGCCACCAAATCCCAGGAAGGAGAGTCATCCTACAGCATAACTTTTATACATTCAAGGGGGTGGAGGTCTCTATACTTTTAACTGAGGATAAGCATGGTGCAGATAATCCCATGGAAGTTGAGGCACTGTCTGTCATTTAATTAAGCAATGCTTCAACTTCACTCTCCCTGTCTGTCTGTCTTTTTTTCAGTCACTCTCCTTGCCTGCCTGTCTGGCTCTCTCTCAGTCACTCTCCCTGCCTGTCTGTCTCTCTCTCTCTGTCAGTCACTCTACCTGCCTGCCTGTCTCTTTCTCAGTTACTCTCCCTGCCTGTCTGACTCTTTCTCTCAGTCACTTTCCTTGCATGTCTGTCACTCTCTCAGTCACTCTCATTGCCTGTCTTTGTCTCTATCAGTCACTCTCCTTGCCTGTCTGTCTCTCTCTCAGTCACTCTCCTTGCCTGTCTGTCTCTCTCTCTCTCTCTCTGTCAGTCACTCTACCTGTCTCTTTCTCAGTTACTCTCCCTGCCTGTCTGGCTCTTTCTCTCAGTCACTTTCCTTGCCTGTCTGTCTCTCTCTCAGTCACTCTCCTTACCTGTCTGTCTCTCTCTCTGTCAGTCACTATACCTGTCTGCCTGTCTCTTTCTCAGTTACTCTCCCTGCCTGTCTGGCTCTTTCTCTCAGTCACTTTCCTTGCATGTCTGTCACTCTCTGTCACTCTCATTGCCTGCCTGTCTCTCTATCAGTCACTCTCCTTGCCTGTCTGTCTCTCTATTAGTCACTCTCCTCGCCTGTCTGTCTCTCTATTAGTCACTCTCCTCGCCTGTCTGTCTCTCTCTCAGTCACTCTCCTTGCCTGTCTGTCTCTCGCAGTCACTCTCCCTATCTGCCTGTCTCTCTCTATCTGTCTCCTTGCCTTCTTGAATCTTACATCACACATAAGCTGTCTTATACTCATTGCCTATAGTAACCAATCAAAGCTCAGAGCTCATATTAATGACCTGTGACAAAACAGCAACCAATCACGGCTCAACTGGCTTCTGTATATGGTGGTTAATAAGTGGATTTTGGAAAGGGCAGGGTGAAAATTTTGGCACAAAATTTACAATCTAGATTTTACTGTACCGTATTTTTCGGACTATAAGGCTCACAAAAAAATCCTTTGATTTTCTCAGAAATCAAAAGTGCGCCTTATAGTCCAGCGTGCCTAATATATGAACCTAGACATTTTAGCAGGCATTTATTGATGGTGCGCCTTATACTCCGGTGCGCCTTATAGTCCGAAAAATACTGTACACTATTCATTGACAACAGCACCTTTATGATGTAGGTATTACTGCATGCTATTCACCGACAGCAGTACTTTTATGATTTTTCTGGATGATAAAGTAAATGCTAATATTCCTGTCTGGTCTTTTCAAGTATTTATGTATAAACCTCTTTAAGCCATGAGAATATCCCTGCACTATAGCAGACTATGAGTAGCCTAATGCAGTTCTTCAGATTTAAATATACACTCATTCTTTTCATTTGGTTTGGATTATTGACAGAGTGGGTTTGAGTTAAAGAACATTTAGACAAGTGACTTCTTAATTATTGTGCTTGTAATTTAGTGTTTAGCGTCACATCCAGCCCGACCAATCACAGGCATGCCTACAGAGGACATACCTATGGTTGCAGGCCACAGCTCGGCAGTTAACGAAAAGCTTGGTGTTTTTTTTCCCAAACACAGTATGTACCCGTATTTGGCAGTTTGTGATTCGCTCATCACTACTGTATTTTTGTGTTTATTCTGTAAATTGTATACTTTGTTCACATTTATTCTGCTAGACAGCAAAAAGTTTCGCTTAAAAAGATCAAATAAATTCTGCTGATGCCACTTAATCAATTTTAGTGCTGAACATAGTTGCCAAAGACATATTACTACATAAATCACCAAAAAAAGTGGAATTGACAGTGAGTAAACAAGCCATCAGACAAACCAATTATAAAACCCCCAGCAATTAAAGAAGTATTGGCTATTTAATGAATGTTGTTAAGAGCATTTCCTAAAGAATAAGAAACTCACAGAGTTGTTAAAAAAATCCTCTCCAGATTAAGAGCACATGGGACCTAAAGTAACCTTTTGTCAAAGTCTTACAAATACATGGTTGTCTTCATAAAGTCATGTTTCAAGATGTGAATCATGATTTTTCCTTTTCTCTTAAATCTTAAGAATTTTTTCTGACCTGTGTTAAACTTAGAGAGGGGACACTAGCTAAATGAGTGGGTGTTCTGTGTAAAACAAGTTTTGTCTCTAATGACTGGAGAAAAGAAGTGATGAATGAAGAGTACATGAATACAATAAAGTGCAGTGGATGGCTTAAAAAAAATCTTGGACCTCAGAGATGTGCTAAACAATTTCCTCAAACCATTCTTCAAATGAAAACAGTCCAGGCTCTATCTTTTCCCGAGTGTGCAGGCCGTGTGCCGCTGTTTCCTATGGAGGGGTTAACTTCCCTCCTCTCCAGCGCACAGGAGTATGCACCCTTACAAATAACCCACTGCAAGCACCAAAGAGGCATCCTCCCCTTACCCCACCCCTTTTCTCAGCTAAAATCCTTGATGGGCCATGAGCTGACAAATTGTATCATGCCAGCTCTCACTTCCTAAGCAAAGTAAGTGGGCAGTATCTGAAAATATTAATTGGGCTACATCACACATCCATAAACATTTCTCGTATCTGACACTTTCTCAACAGGGAGTATACAAACTTGGTAGTCCATGCCCTTATCATCCCCCGCTTGGACTACTGCAATATTCATCTACGTGATCTCCCAACTAACTCTCTAATGCCCCTACAATCTATTGCACAATTGCTAAGAAAGTAGTTGGGAGGGTGAGCCAATGTAACAGCCTGTAAAGCCAGACCACAGAGAAGCTATCCACAACAAAAAATCCAGCACTTCCACGGAAAATGAAATAAAACATTGGGGCTTATTTACTAAGGGTAAACCTTAGTAAGCAGAAGCACTCTTGATGGATTTCCCGATGTTTTCGGGCATTGTACGGCTGTGACAGGTATTTAACCCCAAATGGAAGAAAAGAAAAAAGGGATGCACCTATATGGCAAAAAGTGTCAACTTTATTAAGTGTGAAGGAGGATATACATACAAACAGACACAGAACAATAAAAGCAATTAAAAGCTGTGCTACACAGAGCACAATCAACCCCCCTTTTTTAAGGGTATGGGATAGAAATCACAACCCCGGGGAAACCCACAGCTGTCCAACAAAACCCCACCTAAAAATAAACCCCAATGTTAAACAATGAAAAACAATGTATATGAGGTCAGGAGAGCCTGACTGTGATCGTATACAATACCTCCTACCAGCAGGTAAGTAAGGAGCGGAGTAGGCAGATGCAACGGGGGAGGGAGGGGTGGGTCAGCTGTGGGGAAGGAGACCCCACGCGTTACGTCACTGTCACGTGACTTCCGTTGCGCGGCATGCTCAGTTACTTACACTATACACTGCAATACATGTGTATTGCAGTGTAAAGGCTTGAATAAGCGATCGGATGATCGCTTATTCAAGCCAAGAAGTAGAAAATGTATAAAAGTTTAAAAAAAAATTTAATCTTTTTATAATATAATTAAATAAATAAATAAAATAAAAGTCCCATAATCTCCCCAGTAACACATAAAATGCAAATAAAACACAAAAACATGTACATATTTGGTATCACCACGTCCGTATTAATCTGTACAATAAATCTAAATCAATATTGAACCCGCTCGTTGAACTACGTAAAAAAAAAACTCGAAAAACTTCCCATAATATACAATTTTTCATCAAACACAATCACAAAAAATGTTCTAAAAAGTGATCAAAAAAAGTTACGTTCCCTAATATGATACAACTGAAAAGAACAACTGTTTTCGCAAAAAATAAGCCCTCAACCAGATCTGACAACAGACAAATACAGAAATGATGGCCCTGAAAAGTTGTCAATAGTAAAAACAATGCGATTTTCTCCAATATTGGTTTTGCTCAGGAAAATTGAGCAAAAATAAGAAAAACTATATAAATGAGGTATCACCGCAATCGTAGTGAACCAGAGAATAAAGATAAAATATTATTTTTACGTTACGGTGAGCGGGGGGAAAAAATGCTAAAAATCCAAAATAAAAATTGATGATTTTGTTTGTGTCCACCTTGAAATGGTTAATAAAATCTCATGAATAAGCTTTAGACTCCCAAAATGAATTATCTATACATTGTATCTCATCCCGTAAATAATAAGACCTCATATGTTTGCATTACCAAAAAAAATAAAAATTTATAGGTCGTACAATGTGACAATACAAATCTGCTGTGAATGGCGCCTCCATTCATTCTATACTCGGCCGTGTGCCCATACAGCAGGTTACCACCACATATGTGGTATCAGTACACTCGGGAGGAATTGGGCATCAAGCGTTGCAGTGCGTTTCATCATTTAATTTATTCTGAAACTGTCAGTTTGGCCTAAATGAATGTATTTTCCAAAAAAATTCTATAGTTTCTAAATCGCAGGTCCATATTTTTTAACCCATGTGAAACACTTAAAGGGTTAATAGACTTAATAGAAGTTGTTTTACATATGTTGAGGGGTGAACTTTCTATAGTGGGGTAATTTATGGGGTTTTACTATTATTTAGGCCTCTCAAAGTCACTTGAAAGCTGAGTTGTCCCTAAAAATGTGAGTTTTGGCAATTTTCATGAAAATAAGAAAAATCGCACCTAAAGTTCTGCACCTCATAACATCCTAGGAAAAAAAAAATGACCGGAAGCATAAAATATCATCCCAACATAAAGCAGATATTCTGTAAATGTTAATTATAAAACTTTTTGGGTAGTTTTACATCTTGTCTGGAAACCAGAACATTTCAAACTTGGAAAATGAAGAATTTTTACAAACTTTTGCCAAATTTTCACTTTTTTTCAGAACGAAACGCAAAACTTATCACTTAAATTTTATAACTAACATGAAGTACAATGTGTCACGAGAAAACATTCTCAAAATCACCCGGATATGTTAAAGCGTTCTGAAGTTATAACCAATTATCGTGAGACATGTCAGATTTGAAAAATCGAGTCTGGTCATTGAGCTGAAAACTAGTGTCAGTGATAAGGGGTTAACAGGGGATTTTGTCACGCGCGATCAGATTTTGGCGCAGCTGCACAGACTTTAATGCGATAGAAATCAGGGGGGGGGACTGATTCGGACTTAGCGACGGATTTAACTTTCAAATTGTGTCGCAAGATCAAGCACTTACTTGCACCAGGAAGAAGAAGGTGAAATCCGACAGACCTGATCGGGGAAGCGACAAATGCAGGATATCGAGCGCATGATCTTAGTGAATCACGACACAGTTCATTATCGTCGGACAATGCACTTTCTGTGAACTCCTTTGTCTTTATTTTCGTCTTTAAAACAGCATAACACAAACAGCCTGTATTACATTAGATCCCAGTGCATCCTACGCATTTCGTCCAATTAGGACTTAATCATGGTTACACATATGCAGAGAAACACTTCCCATTTAAACCCCATGGACTTTGCCCCCAGTAGTGAGAAAAGTTCAAATAATGTATGACAAAAAAAATCACAAATCTCTGATAAAATACACAGGTGATTTACACTCACCGGCCACTTTATTAGGTACACCTGTCCAACTGCTCGTTAACACTTAATTTCTAATCAGCCAATCACATAGGCATGTAGACATGGTCAAGAAATCTCCTGCAGTTCAAACCGAGCATCAGTATGGGGAAGAAAGGTGATTTGAGTGCCTTTGAACGTGGCATGGTTGTTGGTGCCAGAATGGCTGGTCTGAGTATTTCAGAAACTGCTGATCTACTGGGATTTTCACGCACAACCATCTCTAGGGTTTACAGAGAATGGTCCGAAAAAGAAAAAACATCCAGTGAGCGGCAGTTCTGTGGGCGGAAATGCCTTGTTGATGCCAGAGGTCAGAGGAGAATGGGCAGACTGGTTCGAGCTGATAGAAAGGCAACAGTGACTCAAATTGCCACCCGTTACAACCAAAGTAGGCAGAAGAGCATCTCTGAACGCACAGTACGTCGAAATTTGAGGCAGATGGGCTACAGCAGCAGAAGACCACACCGTGTGCCACTCCTTTCAGCTAAGAACAGGAAACTGAGGCTACAATTTGCACAAGCTCATCGAAATTGGACAGTAGAAGATTGGAAAAACGTTGCCTGGTCTGATGAGTCTCGATTTCTGCTGCGACATTTGGATGGTAGGGTCCGAATTTGGCGTCAACAAAATTAAAGCATGGATCCATCCTGCCTTGTATCAACGGTTAAGGCTGGTGATGGTGGTGTCATGGTGTGGGGAATATTTTCTTGGCACTCTTTGGGCCCCTTGGTACCAATTGAGCATCGTTGCAACACCACAGCCTACCTGAGTATTGTTGCTGACCATGTCCATCCCTTTATGACCACAATGTACCCAACATCTGATGGCTACTTTCAGCAGGATAATGCGCCATGTCATAAAGCTGGAATCATCTCAGACTGGTTTCTTGAACATGACAATGAGGTCACTGGACACAAATGGCTCCACAGTCACCAGATCTCAATCCAATAGAGCATCTTTGGGATGTGGTGGAACGGGAGATTCGCCTCATGGATGTGCAGCCGACAAATCTGCGGCAACTGTGTGATGCCATCATGTCAATATGGACCAAAATCTCTGAGGAATGCTTCCAGCACCTTGTTGAAGCTATACCACGAAGAATTGAGGCAGTTCTGAAGGCAAAAGGGGGTCCAACCCGTTACTAGCATGGTGTACCTAATAAAGTGGCCGGTGAGTGTAGGTGTATAAGATGGTAATGAACACAGAGTGGATGTTGAGTAATTTAGAGAACTATATGATCTATATGAATACATGTGGGCATCACGGTGGCTGAGTGAGTAGCACTTCTGCCTTCCAACACTGGACTCCTCGGTTCGAATGCCACCCAGGTCAACATCTGCAAAGAGTTTGCATGTTCTCTCTGTGTTTGCGTGGGTTTCCTCCGGGCACTCCGGTTTCCTCCCACACTCCAAAACATACTGTTAGGTTGTTTAGATTGTTAGCCCCATGGGGACAGGGACCAATTTGAAAAAAATGCTTTGTGCTGCGTAATCTGTGTGCGCTATATAAATAAATAAAGAATTATTAAGATAGTAATGCGTAACATTGTTTTATGATAAATAAGTAGTAATAAAATGTTTATGACAGGATCAGTGGTAGTGCATCCACTGTACCACCACGGACGATAAAGTAAGCCGACATCTGGGAGCGAAGTCTAAGTGGCACCAGATTTTCACCAGAACCTGGCGCAAAGAGGATTGGCATGGTACCACCAGGTTGCTCCACAGGCATGACATTGTCCGTGGTGGTCAAGGCGAAGTACAGAAGTACAGAATCATGATACAGTATCATGATCAGGGAAAGGCAGGAGGTCAGGACAGACGGCACAGGATCGGAGTCAGGAGCAAGGCAAAAGGTCAAGGCAGCAGAAGAGCGGAGTCAGGAACTGAACCGGAGTCACAACCGGAATTCAGCAAACAGTCGCAAGGCATAGGGATAAAGCTTTCTCTAAGGCTATGGGGCACAAAGTTCCGTCAGGAGACACAGGAAGGGGCTGGGAATTTAATAGTATTGGCAAGCGGCCAGCGCCAATTAAAGGATGGAGCCAGCGCCAATTAAAGGATGGAGCCAGCGCTGGATCGAGGGAAGGTGAGACCAGCGGTGGGGCACCGGGGGCATGGAGAGAGCAAGGGTGCGCCAGTGACACAGGACGTGGGTCGTGGGAGCACCCATGACAGTTTACTTAATACAAATATGTTTTGTTTATAATGAATACCGCAGATACCTTTAAAGGGAGCCTGTCACCAGGAGACCCATTTTTAGCACCACCTGGACAGCTGCCTTCCCTGATAAATTCCAGATCCTTCCTGTGTTCCCTGCCGGATTGTTGAGCCTATGCAAGAGAGAAAGCTCCCCAGTGATATCCCTGAGTATTCCTGTCTTCTGCTAAACAAAGTGGGGGTCATTTACTAAGGGCCCGAATCGCTTTTTTCCGTTGGGTTTCGCGAATATTACCGATTTGCTCCGTTTTCCCCTGAATTGCCCTGGGATTTTGTGACACCTACTGGACATCGGGCGCACTACCTTAGTGAATCACAGGAAGACCCGAATCCTCCTCTGAGAATGCACCACTGGATCACGACAGGACCGGGTAAGTAAATGTGCCCCAGTATCTTCTTGCTTGCTTGTTCCTGTTCTGTTCAGTTTTAGAACCAGTGGCCTGATTCAAGTCTTGGCCTTCCTGGACTCCGGCTCTGCAGGGAATTTCATGGATGCTGCTCTTGCATTTTTTCCCTGTGGTTCATCTTGAGAAGCCTCTACTTATCGAGTCCATCATAAGGCAGATACTCTGTGACCCAGTCCAGTATTGCACTGAACCACTGTGTCTGCAAGTTGGTGCTTTGCATAAGGAGAGACTTTCTATGTACTTCCCCGTTCCACATCCTCCCTCCTATTTGGACTTCCGTGGTTGCAGCGTCACGCACCTGTCCTCAACTGGCAGACTGGGAAGGTTGTTCGCTGGCTTCCTGAATGCCAGTCTCGCTGTCTCATGGCTCTCCATCCAGTCTCTACTATGTCCTCCTCCTCGTCTCTCAAGTCTCTGCAGGGTCTCTGCAAAGAGTTTGCATGTTCTCTCTGTGTTTGCGTGGGTTTCCTCCGGGCACTCCGGTTTCCTCCCACACTCCAAAACATACTGTTAGGTTGTTTAGATTGTTAGCCCCATGGGGACAGGGACCAATTTGAAAAAAATGCTTTGTGCTGCGTAATCTGTGTGCGCTATATAAATAAATAAAGAATTATTAAGATAGTAATGCGTAACATTGTTTTATGATAAATAAGTAGTAATAAAATGTTTATGACAGGATCAGTGGTAGTGCATCCACTGTACCACCACGGACGATAAAGTAAGCCGACATCTGGGAGCGAAGTCTAAGTGGCACCAGATTTTCACCAGAACCTGGCGCAAAGAGGATTGGCATGGTACCACCAGGTTGCTCCACAGGCATGACATTGTCCGTGGTGGTCAAGGCGAAGTACAGAAGTACAGAATCATGATACAGTATCATGGTCAGGGAAAGGCAGGAGGTCAGGACAGACGGCACAGGATCGGAGTCAGGAGCAAGGCAAAAGGTCAAGGCAGCAGAAGAGCGGAGTCAGGAACTGAACCGGAGTCACAACGGGAATTCAGCAAACAGTCGCAAGGCATAGGGATAAAGCTTTCTCTAAGGCTATGGGGCACAAAGTTCCGTCAGGAGACACAGGAAGGGGCTGGGAATTTAATAGTATTGGCAAGCGGCCAGCGCCAATTAAAGGATGGAGCCAGCGCCAATTAAAGGATGGAGCCAGCGCTGGATCGAGGGAAGGTGAGACCAGCGGTGGGGCACCGGGGGCATGGAGAGGGCAAGGGTGCGCCAGTGACACAGGACGTGGGTCGTGGGAGCACCCATGACAGTTTACTTAATACAAATATGTTTTGTTTATAATGAATACCGCAGATACCTTTAAAGGGAGCCTGTCACCAGGAGACCCATTTTTAGCACCACCTGGACAGCTGCCTTCCCTGATAAATTCCAGATCCTTCCTGTGTTCCCTGCCGGATTGTTGAGCCTATGCAAGAGAGAAAGCTCCCCAGTGATATCCCTGAGTATTCCTGTCTTCTGCTAAACAAAGTGGGGGTCATTTACTAAGGGCCCGAATCGCTTTTTTCCGTTGGGTTTCGCGAATATTACCGATTTGCTCCGTTTTCCCCTGAATTGCCCTGGGATTTTGTCGCAAGCGATAGAATTGTGGTGCATCAGCGCCGGCATGCATGCAACGGAAATTGGGGGCGTGGCCTCCGGAAAACCCAACGGATTCGGAAAAAACACAGAATTTTTTAAAAAAATGTGTCGCTTGACACACGCTTACCTGCACCCAGGACAGGATCGTGAACTCCGGCGAACTTCAGCGGACTTCTGCGCAGCAGTGACACCTACTGGACATCGGGCGCACTACCTTAGTGAATCACAGGAAGACCCGAATCCTCCTCTGAGAATGCACCACTGGATCACGACAGGACCGGGTAAGTAAATGTGCCCCAGTATCTTCTTGCCTGCTTGTTCCTGTTCTGTTCAGTTTTAGAACCAGTGGCCTGATTCAAGTCTCGGCCTTCCTGGACTCCGGCTCTGCAGGGAATTTCATGGATGCTGCTCTTGCATTTTTTCCCTGTGGTTCATCTTGAGAAGCCTCTACTTATCGAGTCCATCATAAGGCAGATACTCTGTGACCCAGTCCAGTATTGCACTGAACCACTGTGTCTGCAAGTTGGTGCTTTGCATAAGGAGAGACTTTCTATGTACTTCCCCGTTCCACATCCTCCCTCCTATTTGGACTTCCGTGGTTGCAGCGTCACGCACCTGTCCTCAACTGGCAGACTGGGAAGGTTGTTCGCTGGCTTCCTGAATGCCAGTCTCGCTGTCTCATGGCTCTCCATCCAGTCTCTACTATGTCCTCCTCCTCGTCTCTCAAGTCTCTGCAGGGTCTTCCTGCTTCTTATCTGGACTATGCTGATGTCTTCTCTGAAAAGCAAGCAGAGACCCTACCACCGCATCGTCCATCCGATTGCCCTATACAGCTTCTCCCGGGCACATCACCTCCACGCGGCTGAGTTTACCCGCTGTCCGTGCCTGAAACCACAGCCATATCAGCCTATATCGAGGAGAATCTGCAGAAGAATCCTCTTCTGCCGCTGCCGCTTTCTTCTTTCTGGCCAAGAAATATGGATCATTCCACCCCTGCATTTATTATAGGGGGCTCAATAAAATGACGGTAAAGAACCGGTATCCTTTGCCCTTGATCTCTTTGACCGCCTCCATGGTGCTAAGGTCTCCTCTAAATTGGACCTTCGAGGGGCATATAATCTTATCTGAGGGCGATGAGTGGAAGACCGCTGAGATGGGCACTTCGTATATATCGGGTCATGCCCTTTGGACTGTGCAATGCGCCTACAGTATTTCAGGAATTTGTTAATGATATCTTCAGAGACTTGCTATACACCTGTGTCGTAGTCTACTTAGACATCTTGGTGTTCTCTGCTGATTAGGAGCCTCATCAAGTCCACATACGACAAGTTCTTAGGTGAATAAGGGCCAATTGTCTCTGTGCCCTCTCTGTTAAGGGCCTACAGATGGATCCAATAAAGTTGTCTGCGGTACTTCAGTGGCCTCGCCCAGTAGGACTTTGTGCCATACAAATTATTACTGGCAATTCATTCCTCACTTCTCTTCCCTCGTATCTCCCATTGTGGCCTTAAAGGGGACCTACCACCACAATTCTACCTATAGGTAGAACGGGTGGTAGGTGGATGTATGGGACGTGAGGATAGCCCTTTTTTGGACTAATCCTCACATCCCGGCTATACTTTGGCAAACTTTAATAAGTCTGTATGTAAATTTTTTAAGCGGCTACTGGGGCGTGGAGTAGACGGACACGAGGCTAGAAGTCGTGGCTACTCCACGCCCCAGTAGCTTTGTTCCTCCGCCTACCATGTAATCTTTGGCGCGCAGCTCCTCATAGCTGCGCACCCTCGTCCGCGTACCAGGCGTTCTGTGCATGCACAGAACGCAGGCCTACGGTTGCGCGGCCATAGCTCCGAGGCTCTGTGCAGCCAACTTCTGGTGAAATTGGACTTCTCTTCAGCGTATCACCCTCAGTCTAATGGACAAGTTGAGAGGGTTAATCAGATCCCAGGCTGTTATCTCCGCCATTTTGTCTCCGTCCGACAGGACGACTGGTCCACTCTGCTGCCATGGGCAGAGTTCTACAACTCCCTGGACTCTGAGTCTGCTACCCCTTTCTTTGTTGTGTGTGGGAAACATCCATGTCCAACCCTACCTCTCTCTGTGTCTGCTGATGTTCCTGCTGTGGAAGAGTTGTTAGAAGACCTTAAATCCATCTGGGAACAGACTCATCAGTCTCTTCTTCGGGCATCTGTCCGCACCAAAACTCAGGCTGATAAGAAACGCATGTCTCCTCCAATCTTCTCTCCAGGAGATAAAGTGTGGCTGTCCTCCAGGTATGTTTGGTTGAAGATCCCCAGTTCCAAACCGGGTCCACATTTCCTGGGACCGTTCAAGGTGTTACAGCGCATTAATCCAGTGGCGTATAAGATCCGCCTTTCTCCCACAATGTGCATCCCAAATTCTTTCCATGTTTCCCTGCTGAAACCTGTCATCCTGAATCGATTATCCCGGCAAGTACCGCCTCCTGATCCGGAAGCTGAAAAAGGGTTCTTGATATGAAGACGGTCAGAGGGAAACGATTCTATCTTGTTGTCTGGAAGGGGTCCGGCCAAGAGGAGAGGTCTTGGGAACCTGAGGAGAACATCCTGGATCGTGCTCTTCTACACAGCTTCCTCCAGCCCAAGAAGATGGGGAGGCCGAAGGAAGGGGGGGGGGGGGTACTGTCATGGCCATGGGTGCCCCTGTGACCCATATCCCTGGTTGCAGGCGCACCTGTGTGCCTTACTCTGCCCCCGGAGCAAGCCTGCCAGCTTTCTCACCTGTCCCGGCTCCAGCAGTGGTCCCACGTGAAGTCCAGGCTCTGATGCGCGTTTCCGTCTCTTAGGGTGAGCATGCGCCGGCTCTGTAAAATTTAAAGGGCCAGCGCGACAACAATTGGCGCCTGGCCAGCTGGCTTCCCTGATAAATTCCAGCTCCTTCCTGTGTTCCCTGACAGATCTTTGAGCCTATGCCATAGAGAAACTCTACCCTGCGATATCCCTGAGTATTCCTGTGTTCCTGTTCCTACGTTCCTGTGTGTTCCTGCTCCTGAGTTCCCACTGTGTTCCTGTTCTCGTGTTTCTACGTTCCTGCTCCCGTGCTCCTGTTCCCTTGCTCCTGCGTGTTCAATTCCGTTCCTTTGTTCCCTTTCCCTTCTGCCTGGACCTCCCGTTCCTGACCCCGGATTAGACTTGACCTTGCATATATGCCACCTGCCCTGACCCTCTGCCTGAACCTTACCACAAGACTCCTGCAAAGGTACCTCGACCTTGGCTGCCACCACGGGCTAGTCGCACCTGTGGACCGACCTGGTGCTTCCCCACCGCAGCAAGACCATCCCACTTCGCGGCGGGCTCTGGTGAAGACCAGGCGCCACTTAGATTTCGGTCCCAGGTGTTGGCTAGTACCACCACCCACGGTGGTCCAGAGGATCCACAGACCCCGCACCCTGACACACCTCTATAAATTTATATACTCATCCTTATATATTCATTAATATATTCACTGTCAGGAAGTCTTGTAATCCTTCTAATGTCAGAGGCCAATTTCTTACCTACCAGCTCAGCTATGTACTGTGGATGATTGTACTGTGTACTGTACAGCTCAGCTGTGTACTGTGTACTGTTATACACATATCATGCTGTACAAGGTGCACAATATGTATAATAACAGTACACCTTTTCAATTCTTTAGTTTGGCAGGTTGGGCCCACTTGACACTGCAGGCCCCATTGCAGTTGCTATGTCTGCTACCCCTGTAGTGCATGGATAACAAATAAAAGATTACCACAGTAATTGTGGCTAGATCTATGAGTAAGTGTCCCTGGTTTATCATAATTGATTTTATTGGTAGACCTCCTTTAACTCTGCTGACAACCTAATCCATCTATCTTTCAAAGTAGAGAGAATAATAAGCGACACTGTCAAGTCGCAAATATAATATGGGAAACCGTCCAACAATTTTCTTTAAATATAGGATAAGGAGTATATGACCTTTATAGGACACTGTGGGGCTCTAACCTGAAGAAAACAGTCCAGTATATTGCAAAAATGTACAAGAAAAAGGAGTTGGAACTCATCATTCCTTAAAATAAAGTCTTTATTTCGACCATAAATAAAAACATTTGACATTGGAGGGAAAAGCACAGCAGAAGCCAGCTGAAGTCAACAGCATGCTTTGCGCTATCCAAGCGCTTATCCCTGTATCACCTGAAAATACAGGGATACCTGAAATTTAATTGACTGCACCAGCTAACATAACTAAGCAACATTTAAACAAAGGATCACATTTGTTAATACTGACAGTGGTGTAACTTTTTTTCTCCAAAAGAAGCCTTTTCTCCCTTCTCCATTGTTCCCTGGACCCAAACCAGAGTTTATCCTTTACAGCACTCAGACCTTTTTCGTTTTTGCTTTTCTGTTTTTACTCCCCTCATTCCAAAAGAAATAACTTTTTTATTTTTACGTTACAGAGATGTGTTAGAGCTTGTTATCTTGCGGGACAAATTATCCTTTAGGTGGCACCATTTAATATTCCATGCAATGTACTGGAAAGCTGTAAAAAAAATTCCAAGTGCAGTGAAATTGACAAAAAACACATTTGTGGTGTTTTCTTGTTGGCTGTTTTTATGAGTATTATTCTGCGCTCCAAATGACTCTTTCTCTTTATTCTTTGGGTCGGTACAACCACATTTATATAGGTTTTATTAGGTTTTAATAGATTTTAAAAAATGTAAATGTTTTGTACATAAAAAATATTTGCCATTTTGCCAAATTCTGAGGCCAATAACTTTTTCACACTTTGGTGTACAGACCTATGTAAGGTATTATTTTTTGTGGTATGTGCTGGCGTATGAACTTATATCAGTTTGGGACCTATATGACTGTTTGACAATTTTTTATTCAAATATTCGTGGATGGAAAAATGGGGTAAAAGTAATGATTTGGGCATTTGAGCGCTATTTTCCGTTGTTCATGGCCAGGAATAATCTTTTTTTTATATTTTGATACAACGGGCATTTTGGGATGCAGTGATACCTTTAATGTTTATGATTTTAACAGTTTATTTAATTTTTAGATGTGTTCTAGGGAAAGGGGATTTGAACTTTAACTTTTTTAAATTTAAATTTACCGTTATTGAAGACATGCAGGGTCTGATTGCTAATATTATATACTACTGTGTTACAGTACACTGAAATTGTACTGCTGTTCTCTTATAGCCTGCGTGTGTGTGTGTGTGTGTGTGTGTGTGTGTGTGTGTGTGTGTGTGTGTGTGTGTGTGTGTGTGTATGTATGTATGTATGTCCGCTAAAGGAATCTGCACCATCACGTTTACAATCAACAAACTTTGCACAGCTTTTCTCTGTGACTCAGGTAATGTCATAGACTCAGTTTTGAGCCAAAGTCTTCACCCCGCGCTATCCAAAATACACTGATTAACCACTGTATACAGAAGCCATTGTCTGCTGTTGCTGTGGCAATTGGAAGCTGAGCCGTGATTTGTTGCTATTCTGCCACAGGTCATTAATATGAACTCTGAGCTTTGATTGGTTACTATAGGCAATGATTATAAGACTCTTATGTGTGAGGTAAGATGGATAGGGATACAGAGATAGAGAGAGTTGCCCATGGAAACCAATGAGAGATCAGCTGTAATTTTATAAACAGCTGTGGGAAAATGATACTTGAGTTCTGATTGGTTGCCATGAGCAACTAGAAGAGTTCTGCTCTCAGACACTTCTGATAAATCTCCCCAAATGAATATAAGAAAACTTATGTGTGAGGTAAGATGGATAGGGATACACAGATAGGGAGAGATTTATCAGAAATGTCTGAGGTAAAACTGTTCCAGTTGCCCATCGAAACCAATCAGAGATCAGCTGTAATTTTATAAAAAGCTGTGGAAAAATGAAACTTGAGCTCTGATTGGTTGCCAGTACCGGTTAGAACAGTTCTGCTCTGAGACACTTCTGATAAATCTAAAAGTAGAGGGGAAGCCCTTGACATAAGGTGGCTTCCAGGGATCACACTAAGACAAGAAAGGCGAAATGTCAACACACAGTTCCTTTATTCCAGAACACCAACTTGACAGAGGCAACAGGCCAAGGTAACAGTCTAATGGGTCCCCATTTACTCGTTGGATTGTGTTCAGCAAAGGGTGCAGACACCTGCCTGGTTTAGGTAGCTCCAGGTTTGAGAGGTTAGAATCTGCTTCTAGCAGTGGTTCTATGCAGGCTCTGTAAAGATCAGGGCTGCTGCAGGAGCAGGCCTGGTATCTGCAGGCCATGTTTCTGGACAACAGGTCTCAGACACATCTGCTCAACACTTCATCTTAGAAAGAACTCTCTGGAACTTTCCAGTCACCAGGGCATTGATATAAACTTTACCTGGGGCAGAGAGTTCAGTTCTTATAATATGGAATAATATGAAATGACATCCTATTGGTCACAGTATAAACAGTTCCTTCCCAGGCAGATGTAATGCAGCTGCAATACTAAATATAGACAGAAGATGGCACACATAGGTGATCAGGCCCTAATGGACACGTGCAATCTAGTAGGAGCAATATTTTGTGATGGCTGCACATTTATTACATTTAATGAGATACCTGGAGGTGGGGTGACTAGGGACCCTGCTGAGATCCTTCATATTTTCATGTAATATTATGTAAATCTCATAATAAGTCACAAGGAGATTTTGAAACGTTTCTTTATAATATTGAAATTCCCAGATTATTGGAGTCAGGAAAAAGGGTTCTGGATTTGAATATTGAATTGACAGAGATGATGGATGTATTATCATGGTGAGCGAGGGGTAATGCACATAGGTTGGATGGGCTTCCTTTTGAATGTTATAAAATGTATAAGGAAGAGATGATCAGTCACCTGGTCTAGGTTTGTAATTTCTATTATGATAGAGGTCTTCCTTCCTCGATGAGAGAGGCTTTAATAGTCTTAATTTCTAAGCCTGATAAGGATAAAAATGTGGATTCATATTATCTCATTTCCCTTATAAATGTTGATAATAAACTTTTGGCTAAGGTACTAGCAGAGAGAATAATTCTAAGCGAGGTAATACACTTGATTCAAAATAGCTTTATGCTGGGTGGATCCCCGATGGACAACGCCTTTGGACGATATGTGAATATGCAGCCATTCCCCTTCAATCCTAGTCAACACTCCCTGTTGTTTTTATATGCGTTTAGGGCCTTTGATACCTTAGAATGGGCTTTCTTGTGACAGAACATGAGGTTCAGTTATATTACTTGTTTAAAAATACAATATGCTAATGCAACAGCAAGAATCTTGGTAAATGGGATAGTAGCGAAACCTTTTGGCTTAGGTAGGCGATCTCAGCAAGGGTACCCCCTCGCACCATTACTATTTGCCATTGCTATGGAGCTGTTGGCTTCTAAAATCAGAAAGGACTTGAATACTATGGGTTTTAAGCAGGGAGCCATGCATGAGAAAATTTCTTTATATGATGAGAAAGTTCTGCTTTATCTGGCTTATCATGAATCTATTAATATAGCTTTTCAAATACTTTGGGAGTATGGACAGTTTTCTGGCATGTGCATCAATTGGCACAAATCCGCTTGCTTGACCATGGATAAAATGGAAAATTTTACCCCTGAAGATGTTATGGTAATTGTGAAGGCAAGTAGTATAAAATACTTGGGGATTAATATATCTGATGATATATCAGAATATATTGAGATGAACATTCTACCGGTTATACGAAATATGAGGAAAAAGATACAATTATGGAAAAAATGTCTGCTTACCATGTTAGGTAGAATTGCTTTAATTAAGATACAATGGGTTTCAAAGTTGCTATATGGATTATCAGCCTCATCTGTTATTATACCCCTGAAAATTTACAAAATTATAGAAAGTCTATTCACAGAGCTGATATGGCATGGAAAACTTAACACGGTTAAGATGGAGGTACACTATAATAAAGAAGGGTTTGAAGTACCGGATATGAGGGCCTATTATATTGTTTCACAAGCTAAGTATATTGCAGTGTGCGATAGATCACCTATGAGCGATAACTTAAGGTTGGGTACTGAACAATATGGATATAATGGGGCTTATTTAGGAAGGAATGAAAGAATAGATCAGATATTAAAGGGGTTATCCGAGTTAACTAATTAATTAGGGCAGTGCTGGGGTGGGCTATTTAAAAACAATAAACATGTACTTACCTCCTCCGTCGCTGGCGATGTCCCGTGCCGCGGTCCATCTGATCTGTGCCCCTGTTTGTTTACAGTGGCACAGAAGCCGCGCACAGGGAGCTTTCGGACGGCGATGTAGCCGGCTCCTCCCATCCGTCCCTATCTCTCAGCATTGTAAGTGCTGAGAGATGGTGTCGGATGGGAGCTTCCGGCTGCACAGATCAGGTGGACCACGGCGCGGGACATCAGCAGGGCCGGACAAGGTAAGAACATGTTTATTATTTTTAATTAGCTCACACCAGCACATCCCTAAATTATGCCTAAACTCGGATAACCCCTTTAAGGGTATTAATTTACTTACACTCATTTTGGGAAATAGGACGTGGCAAGTTCCAGAAATAAACCCTTGGCCATGGATAGAGAAAAATCTAAAATATTTTTTCCAGCTAATAACTAATGGTTGTTTGTGCAGGAAGAGTTTGAAATAGCTGAGTCCTGTTACTATTATATATATATATATAGCTTTATGACATGGCGCATTAACCTGCTGAAAGTAGCCATCAGATGTTGGGTACATTGTGGTCATAAAGGGATGGACATGGTCAGCAACAATACTCAGGTAGGCTGTGGCGTTGCAACAATGCTCAATTGGTACCAAGGGGCCCAAAGAGTGCCAAGAAAATATTCCCCACACCATGACACCACCA